>JANSJX010000417.1:0-28204 GCA_026168455.1 Theocolax elegans
ATTCATTGTCTCGGTTGGTGCAAAAACTACCTTTAAACGGTCGATGAACTCTTCTAGATTATCGAATTCCATGCCGTCCACAGCCGTATAAGGTTGGTCGTCCAGTTTATTCTTTAATAATTTGACGATCTCTACTTCTAACGCACGAGGGATCGATTTAACTGCTCGTTTGCAGGCGCGTGCGAATTTCGTAAGATTGGTACCATTGAACCTTGGGACTCCATGAAGAGCTTCTTTTACGTAAACATTGGGCGGTACGTACAAGTTATTAGTTCCCGCTTGACCTCCATTGTTGGGATCCCTAGCCATTCTATTTTGTCTGAGTTCGTCGACAGCTCTTCTAATATCCGACATTTGTTGGAGAAGTGGTCCAGAATACGGTTCATTGTGTATAATTCGCGGGTTCGTTGACGGTTTACTGGGCGTCGTTGGGTCTTTTACACAAGACGTATCGAATATTGTGCGTGGCGAGGTCGTGAGCGTTGATCGATGCGCGTCGGTTGGCGTCGTCATTTCCCTTCCTCTGTCTACCTCGTTGTCGTCTTTCCTCGGCCAGCTGGAGGGTCAGCTGTTCGTTTGCTTGCTCAGCGTCGTGCAAAGCGTCTAGCGTTATTTGCTGCGTTTCCTTAACCTCGTTGAGCATCTTTGTCTCTTTCTCTATTAGTGCTGCCTCCAATCGACGTAATCGGTGTTCTCTTTCTTTCACTTCGGCTCTTTCCCGTTTAAGATCCTCTACTGTATATTCGACTTCGGAGTCCGACATAGTAACGCGTGTTTATTTTTTTTTAAAATATGTCGAGTAACGAGTGTCTAATGTTAACAGTCTAGCAGCCTAAATATGACGCTGGGGTGTGGAGAAAAGAGGGAAATGTCGCACTAGTTTCTTAATGCTGATATATAATAAAATTTTAAATTAATATGTGGAGACAAAGAAATTCGTAAAATATAATTTGAATTAGAATGTCGCAAACGCTTGACGCCTTGAAAGTAATCGAAGCCAATGATAGGTTGAATGAATTATTATCGTTACGTCACAAAGCCGCAAGGTAAAGAAGGCTACCGTATTGTCGAGAAATGAAGATGAAGTAATTGCAAGCTACTGGTATTTAATGATATAGGGTTACCCCGTGAGGTGAGTATACCGACGATTACTGTTGGTGGGTAACACTTACCGACGGATACCGGCTATGGGTAACTGTCATCGACGATCGGTAAGTTACCGACAGTAGATAACTGTTGCGTAGGTAAGGCAGGGTTTTACCCACACAAGATAATAATAGTAACGAATATAAATTGGATATGAAAATTTAATGTGTGTTTATGAGAAATATGGAAAACAAAATTTGTCGAATAAAAATGGGTTAGTTGTATGTATGAAATAATATGACTTATGCAGTGTTATAAAAGAGTATGTATAGAGATATAAAAAGTTAGTGTCGCAACACGAAGAGTGTAGTGTAAGCGTTATCAAGTAACTCGAGTCTTACTCGTGCGTCACTCGCGTATTATTTCTTAGAACAGTGCGATAAAAATAATAAATGAATTTCGTGACCGTGTGAACAATAAAATTAGAAATTTAGCGGTCATTCAAATTATAACAATCATGCATTAAATAAGTAATTATTAATATTATATACGTTTGAACTTCTATATTTTAAATTGTAAAATTCATGCAATTTATCAATAAGTATTTGAATACAATCATGCCAAAGTTATAGAAATGTTTGTAAGAAAATTGCAAAATATGAAATAATGGTAATGTATTTACCTTGTTTCTGTATTTTTTTTTCAGACGAAAAATCCCACCTCCGCTGTCACCAATGTAACGTACTGGTCAATCCTTCGGACTTTACGCAGTTCGTAAGTTTGAGATGGGATTAGATGTCTCGTGGCTCGGAGGGACTAAATCGTTTCTCCCGTACTCTCGATGATTGATAGGCGTGGTGACCCTCCGTTGAGCTTAATGAGGCAGCGTGTGGCAAAGCTTTATTTATGTGAATTTACAAGATGGCAGAAGTGCCAAAACCCTCGTGTAAAATGCAGTTTGTTTCTCTCGTGATTGGAAAGCCTGGTCCTCCTCGATGATCCGACGTATATTTACTTTCCGTGTTTTTAAATTATATACTTTACCTCGACGTTATACTTTTATTAATACTTAGTTCCTTCTATGTATATAAGGAAAGATTAGTAAAGAAATAAATAACTCGATAATCAACTTTAATCTGATAAAGTGGTACGATTATTTATTTATTTCTAGTGTACACTCTTCGCAGTTATGTCGCGGGTGCTCGTGCACGTACGAATATAAATAAGTATAATTAAGCGATATTAACAATGAAATATTGACTGGAACGGTAATTAGAACGCGTCCGCTTACTATCGGTATAAATTAGAATATACTTTGTATCTTAATAGAAGAAGACTGTTCGAAGATTATCGGAGTGGCGCGATTGCACGTCCGTTTGGTATCAAGGCAGTCTGAGCACTGGCGGGAGTCGACGAGCACACTGCGCTCGTGAGTAGCATCGTGGCGGGGATAGTTCAGTCTGATTGGTCGCGCGTGACGATACATAGAAGGTTCTAGAAGCGTTGGTCTCTTTTTATTGGTCCGTTGTTGTCAAGCGCGAAAACGCTGACTTAAACTTTACGCGAAAATATCGTAACTGGCGACGATATCTAACACCGGATGTTATAAGGATACATGATATTTATTCCGTTGGCTTCTACGTCGTATAATTACTCTATATGCTTCTAGAATGTTCTATGTTCGTTGGTTTTACAATATTCGTTAATATATTATTGATTATCGGGAGGGGAAAAGGATCTTTATTACAAAAGTCTGTTGTATATGAAATTTCGAGTCGATCGCTTAAGTTGAATTTCGGAATAGAGACGATTTTGTGTTTCGCAGTGCTTGTTTACTGATGTTTCCTGTGATTAGAAATATTCCTTTCTTATTTATAATAATTTTAAATGGTAACATTACATTCATTTATAATAAGCATGCGTATATTAGTATAAAAAGTATGTATATAAGTAACGCTGGTTTTTATCGCATCTTGCGATTGGTGCAATACGTGTTATTCAATAATATTCATATAGTTCTTGTCCCTTTATATGTTTAAACAAAATTATAAATAAACAGTTGCATTGTAAGAGTTTCAGATGGTACCAGTCGACGCTATTCATGATCGAGAAGTTGTTTCGGGAAGATTTGCCGTATGTCGGTAAGACAGTTTCACTCCTTATCGATGGTGGGTAATATATTACCGACTGTCGCATGTTTGATGGTCGTCGGCAGCTTATCGTCTCCCTCTGGTAACATTTATCGGCAGCCGCCTCGTTTAGTTACGTATCACTCGATCAACGTTGATAGAACTCTCATCCGCCAGAAATGGTCGGTGTATCGACTATTATTGGTGTTGGAACGTTTTCGTAGCAGGGCCAACCTCATCTGCGGATGTGCGTGGCTCGTCTCTGTAGTGGGCGATCTAGAATTTTGATCATTTATCCAACCACCGCGAGGGTGAACATACATTAGTATACTGTATATACGAATATGTGTTAACTATAGTGACAATGGGTGGTATAGGTGGGAACAAATATGCATATCGTATAGAACGATGAATTTTAGGGGGGGTGGGGCTCTTATCAAAATTT
This sequence comes from Theocolax elegans, assembly GCA_026168455.1. Taxonomy (NCBI): domain Eukaryota; kingdom Metazoa; phylum Arthropoda; class Insecta; order Hymenoptera; family Cerocephalidae; genus Theocolax; species Theocolax elegans. Next base: position 3,661 of record JANSJX010000417.1, read on the forward strand.
TGATATCTGTCGTCGTTGTCTAGTAAACTCCAATAGTAGCGTACAGTTACGTCACAGTGCTTGAATTGATATATATATATGTATATATGAGTAATCATACAATAATAAAAATAATAATAAATATCGGTTTAGGCGGTATATTCCATGGTTGTTATCGAGAATAGAAGTGCTCGACTGGTCGATGTTTGGTGTGTGGACCCAAGTCACTCCCACTCCTACAGCATTCAAGATATGCATCTGAGACCGATTTCATATTAGTCGCTTAAGATCTACACTACTGCCATCTATTCGCCTACGCAGATAAAAGTGTTTAACATTTATTGAAGTAATATTGTACTTAAAATAACAATAGTATGTGATTAACAATTAAGTCAGATCGTTTATATTTCTTAGTTATACAATAAGAACAACATAGTAAGGTCGCAAATTCTGCGAGCTGAGCCTCATATCGTAACACTCTTACAACGCAATTGTTTATTTATAATTTTGTTTAAACATATAAAGGGACAAGAACTATATGAATATTATTGTATTACACGTATTGCACCAATCGCAAGAAAAACCAGCGTTACTTATATACATACTTTTTATACTAATACGCATGCTTATTATAAATGAATGTAATGTACCATTTAAAATTATTATAAATAAGAAAGGAATATTTCTAACCACAGGAAACATCAGTAAACAACACCGCGAAACACAAAACGTCTCTATTTCGAAATTTAACTTGAGCGATCGACTCGAAATTTCATATACAACAGACTTTTGTAATAAAGATCCTTTTCCCCTCCCGATAATCAATAATATATTAACGAATATTGTAAAACCAACGAACATAGAACATTCTAGAAGCATATAGAGTAATTATACGACGTAGAAGCCAACGGAATAAATATCATGTATCCTTATAACATCCGGTGTTAGATATCGTCGCCAGTTACGATATTTTCGCGTAAAGTTTAAGTCAGCGTTTTCGCGCTTGACAACAACGGACCAATAAAAGGAGACCAACGCTTCTAGAACCTTCTATGTATCGTCACGCGCGACCAATCAGACTGAACTATCCCCGCCACGATGCTACTCACGAGCGCAGTGAGCTCGTCGACTCCCGCCAGTGCTCAGACTGCCTTGATACCAAACGGACGTGCAATCGCGCCACTCCGATAATCTTCGAACAGTCTTCTTCTATTAAGATACAAAGTATATTCTAATTTATACCGATAGTAAGCGGACGCGTTCTAATTACCGTTCCAGCCAATATTTCATTGTTAATATCGCTTAATTATACTGATTTATATTCGTACGTGCACGAGCACCCGCGACATAACGCGAAGAGTGTACGCTAAAAATAAATAAATAATCGTACCACTTTATCAGGTTAAAGTTGATTATCGAGTTATTTATTCCTTTACTAATCTTTCCTTGTATACATAGAAGGAACTAAGTATTAATAAAAGTATAACGTCGAGGTAAAGTATATAATTTAAAAACACGGAAAGTAAATATATGTCGGATCATCGAGGAGGACCAGGCTTTCCAATCACGAGAGAAACGAACTGCATTTTACACGAGGGTTTTGGCACTTCTGCCATCTTGTAAATTCACATAAATAAAGCTTTGCCACACGCTGCCTCATTAAGCTCAACGGAGGGTCACCACGCCTATCAATCATCGAGAGTACGGGAGAAACGATTTAGTCCCTCCGAGCCACGAGACATCTAATCCCATCTCAAACTTACGAACTGCGTAAAGTCCGAAGGATTGACCAGTACGTTACACCTTACTATGTTGTTCTTATTGTATAACTAAGAAATATAAACGATCTAACTTAATTGTTAATCACATACTATTGTTATTTTAAGTACAATATTATTTCAATAAATGTTAAACACTTTTATCTGCGTAGGCGAATAGATGGCAGTGTGTAGATCTTAAGCGACTAATATGAAATCGGTCTCAGATGCATATCTTGAATGCTGTAGGAGTGACTTGGGTCCAAACACCAAACATCGACCAGTGGAGCACTTCTGTTACGATATGAGGCTCAGCTCGCAGAATTTGCGACCTTACTATGTTGTTCTTATTGTATAACTAAGAAATATAAACGATCTGACTTAATTGTTAATCACATACTATTGTTATTTTAAGTACAATATTACTTCAATAAATGTTAAACACTTTTATCTGCGTAGGCGAATAGATGGCAGTGTGTAGATCTTAAGCGACTAATATGAAATCGGTCTCAGATGCATATCTTGAATGCTGTAGGAGTGGGAGTGACTTGGGTCCACACACCAAACATCGACCAGTCGAGCACTTCTATTCTCGATAACAACCATGGAATATACCGCCTAAACCGATATTTATTATTATTATTTTTATTATTGTATGATTTCTCATATATACATATATATATATCAATTCAAGCACTGTGACGTAACTGTACGCTACTATTGGAGTTTACTAGACAACGACGACAGATATCAAAATTTTGATAAGAGCCCCACCCCCCCTAAAATTCATCGTTCTATACGATATGCATATTTGTTCCCACCTATACCACCCATTGTCACTATAGTTAACACATATTCGTATATACAGTATACTAATGTATGTTCACCCTCGCGGTGGTTGGATAAGTGATCAAAATTCTAGATCGCCCACTACAGAGACGAGCCACGCACATCCGCAGATGAGGTTGGCCCTGCTACGAAAACGTTCCAACACCAATAATAGTCGATACACCGACCATTTCTGGCGGATGAGAGTTCTATCAACGTTGATCGAGTGATACGTAACTAAACGAGGCGGCTGCCGATAAATGTTACCAGAGGGAGACGATAAGCTGCCGACGACCATCAACATGCGACAGTCGGTAATATATTACCCACCATCGATAAGGAGTGAAACTGTCTTACCGACATACGGCAAATCTTCCCGAAACAACTTCTCGATCATGAATAGCGTCGACTGGTACCATCTGAAAACTCTTACAATGCAACTGTTTATTTATAATTTTGTTTAAACATATAAAGGGACAAGAACTATATGAATATTATTGAATAACACGTATTGCACCAATCGCAAGATGCGATAAAAAACCAGCGTTACTTATATACATACTTTTTATACTAATATACGCATGCTTATTATAAATGAATGTAATGTTACCATTTAAAATTATTATAAATAAGAAAGGAATATTTCTAATCACAGGAAACATCAGTAAACAGCACTGCGAAACACAAAATCGTCTCTATTCCGAAATTCAACTTAAGCGATCGACTCGAAATTTCATATACAACAGACTTTTGTAATAAAGATCCTTTTCCCCTCCCGATAATCAATAATATATTAACGAATATTGTAAAACCAACGAACATAGAACATTCTAGAAGCATATAGAGTAATTATACGACGTAGAAGCCAACGGAATAAATATCATGTATCCTTATAACATCCGGTGTTAGATATCGTCGCCAGTTACGATATTTTCGCGTAAAGTTTAAGTCAGCGTTTTCGCGCTTGACAACAACGGACCAATAAAAAGAGACCAACGCTTCTAGAACCTTCTATGTATCGTCACGCGCGACCAATCAGACTGAACTATCCCCGCCACGATGCTACTCACGAGCGCAGTGTGCTCGTCGACTCCCGCCAGTGCTCAGACTGCCTTGATACCAAACGGACGTGCAATCGCGCCACTCCGATAATCTTCGAACAGTCTTCTTCTATTAAGATACAAAGTATATTCTAATTTATACCGATAGTAAGCGGACGCGTTCTAATTACCGTTCCAGTCAATATTTCATTGTTAATATCGCTTAATTATACTTATTTATATTCGTACGTGCACGAGCACCCGCGACATAACGCGAAGAGTGTACACTAAAAATAAATAAATAATCGTACCACTTTATCAGATTAAAGTTGATTATCGAGTTATTTATTTCATTCACTAATCTTTCCTTATATACATAGAAGGAACTAAGTGTTAATAAAAGTATAACGTCGAGGTAAAGTATATAATTTAAAAACACGGAAAGTAAATATACGTCGGATCATCGAGGAGGACAGGCTTTCCAATCACGAGAGAAACAAACTGCACTTTACACGAGGGTTTTGGCACTTCTGCCATCTTGTAAATTCACATAAATAAAGCTTTGCCACACGCTGCCTCATTAAGCTCAACGGAGGGTCACCACGCCTATCAATCATCGAGAATACGGGAGAAACGATTTAGTCCCTCCGAGCCACGAGACATCTAATCCCATCTCAAACTTACGAACTGCGTAAAGTCCGAAGGATTGACCAGTACGTTACATTGGTGACAGCGGAGGTGGGATTTTTCGTCTGAAAAAAAAATACAGAAACAAGGTAAATGCATTATCATTATTTCATATTTTGCAATTTTCTTACAAACATTTCTATAACTTTGGCATGATTGTATTCAAATACTTATTGATAAATTGCATGAATTTTACAATTTAAAATATAGAAGATCAAACGTATATAATATTAATAATTACTTATTTAATGCATGATTGTTATAATTTGAATGACCGCTAATTTTCTAATTTTGTTGTTCACACGGTCACGAAATTCATTTATTATTTTTATCGCACTGTTCTAAGAAATAATACGCGAGTGACGCACGAGTAAGACTCGAGTTACTTGATAACGCTTACACTGCACTCTTCGTGTTGCGACACTAACTTTTTATATCTCTATACATACTCTTTTATAACACTGCATAAGTCATATTATTTCATACATACAACTAACCCATTTTTATTCGACAAATTTTGTTTCCCATATTTCTCATAAACACATATTAAATTTTCATATCCAATTTATATTCGTTACTATTATTATCTTGTGTAGGTAAAACCCTGCCTTACCTACGCAACAGTTATCTACTGTCGGTAACTTACCGATCGTCGATGACAGTTACCCATAGCCGGTATCCGTCGGTAAGTGTTACCCACCAACAGTAATCGTCGGTATACTCACCTCACAGGGTAACCCTATATCATTAAATACCAGTAGCTTGCAATTACTTCATCTTCATTTTTCGACAATACGGTAGCCTTCTTTACCTTGCGGCTTTGTGACGTAACGATAATAATTCATTCAACCTATCATTGGCTTCGATTACTTTCAAGGCGTCAAGCGTTTGCGAACATTCTAATTCAAATTATATTTTACGAATTTCTTTGTCCCCACATATTAATTTAAAATTTTATTATATATCAGCATTAAGAAACTAGTGCGACATTTCCCTCTTTTCTCCACATCCCAGCGTCATATTTAGGCTGCTAGACTGTTAACATTAGACACTCGTTACTCGACATATTTAAAAAAAAAAATAAACACGCGTTACTATGTCGGACTCCGAAGTCGAATATACAGTAGAGGATCTTAAACGGGAAAGAGCCGAAGTGAAAGAAAGAGAACACCGATTACGTCGATTGGAGGCAGCACTAATAGAGAAAGAGACAAAGATGCTCAACGAGGTTAAGGAAACGCAGCAAATAACGCTAGACGCTTTGCACGACGCTGAGCAAGCAAACGAACAGCTGACCCTCCAGCTGGCCGAGGAAAGACGACAACGAGTAGACAGAGGAAGGGAAATGACGACGCCAACCGACGCGCATCGATCAACGCTCACGACCTCGCCACGCACAATATTCGATACGTCTTGTTGTAAAAGACCCAACGACGCCCAGTAAACCGTCAACGAACCCGCGAATTATACACAATGAACCGTATTCTGGACCACTTCTCCAACAAATGTCGGATATTAGAAGAGCTGTCGACGAACTCAGACAAAATAGAATGGCTAGGGATCCCAACAATGGAGGTCAAGCGGGAACTAATAACTTGTATGTACCGCCCAATGTTTACGTAAAAGAAGCTCTTCATGGAGTCCCAAGGTTCAATGGTACCAATCTTACGAAATTCGCACGCGCCTGCAAACGAGCAGTTAAATCGATCCCTCGTGCGTTAGAAGTAGAGATCGTCAAATTATTAAAGAATAAACTGGACGACCAACCTTATACGGCTGTGGACGGCATGGAATTCGATAATCTAGAAGAGTTCATCGACCGTTTAAAGGTAGTTTTTGCACCAACCGAGACAATGAATCATCTGAGAGGGAAGTTGGACTCTATTAAGCATCTTTACACCGAACCGCTGCTCAACTATATATCAAGGGTCACTGACATCAAAGATGCTATGCTGGATAGAAGAAGGTTTGACGTTAATGACGATCTCGACGCTCGTGAAATTTTAGAAATTGAACGAGAAGCTATCGAAGGATTTCGCGATGGATTACGTCCCGCATTTCGCAACCAACTTAAAGATCCGCGTCACCTAACCTACCAGGAAGTAGTCGATGACGCCATAGCCGTCGATAAACAAATGGAGAGAGATGAAATTAAACACGGAGGGAACAAAGCACGGAGTTTCGGCGAGCGCGACGAACGCAAAGATTTCGAACGAAACAACCACAGACGTCCGGTCAATACACACAGCATATTTCAAAATCGGGACCGGCAGAATTACAATAAATATCAAAGACAAGACGATAGAAATTTCAGAAGTCGAAGAAATTATGATAATTACTACTCAGGAAGATACGAGAGGAATTTAAACAGAGATTTTAGAGAACCGAGTAGTCGACAAGATGGACCAAAAGTAATGCCGACGTGTAATTATTGCAAAAACTACGGTCACGAGGTCAGCGAATGCAGGAAATTAAAGTGGCGAAATGACCAGGAAGATAAACTAAGAAACCAGGGAAACGAGAGCATGGCGGCGCAGAAGGGGCAAGCGCTGCCAAGTACATCCAGATGCCCCACAAACCAAGTGAGGATGCGCCAGTCTACATCGTCAAACAAAACAAGAGCACTAGTATACCGCACGTGGAGATAACCTCGGAGGATCTAAAGGAAAACCAAGTATATACAATGTTAGATTCGGGTGCACAACCGAACGTCATAAAGGAATCACAGCTGCGAGATCACGTAAAAATCAAAACGGAGAAGACTCCTATATTGATAGGAATAAGTGGAGAGGATATTTTCCCACTGGGAACATGTGAAATAAATTTATATGGAAAACTAAGTCACTTTGTCGTAGTAAAAGATACATTCCCACTTTTGGCTCCCGCGCTATTAGGCTCCATGTTCTTTGAAGATAGAAAAGCAAAGTTAGATTTCCAGGGAAATATGTTCATTTTTGAGAATCAAAAATTGGATTTTATTAATACCAATGGACCAACATTAATAAAACCATTTAGCAGCGTAATGGTAAAATTAACATTAGACAATCCGGATGAACACGAGTATGGTTATATACCGAAAATAGAATTCACCGATAATCGAATCAGAGCGGGGGACGTCGTTGTTACAAACGATAATGGATACGTTGACGTGGAATTTTTCAATGACGGCGACATAGAAGCTGAAATATTCCTAACCAATGTCACCTTACTTCCTCTAAGTAAGATGGATAATTACATGATGGATAACTACACCGGAAACAGCGAAAGATCCAACGAATCGGTACTTAAGGAGTGGCTAGACAAACTGGTTCCTCTCGAACCCGACTCACCTGCTCTTCCAAGTGGGATACCGTATTATTGTCAATCAACCTTAACTAACGCGCCATTGCAGACGCAATCAGTCGCAAGTGAAGAGAACGAGGATTACCTTGACATATGCGAGCGAGACCCGAACGTATGCTTAGTAGGCACGACATCGGAAAAACTTCATGAAGTGAATCTTACGAATTTACAAGTAAATAGTCTTTTAGATACACAATTATTTAATGTTTACGTATCGGGAACCGAAAATTTGGAAACTATGGAGTGCAAAGATCCATTGATAGAAGACTACGAACAGGTTCGTCCGTATCTAGCACAGTCGTTTACGGATATAACAGGGTTTATTGAAAATTACCGCTATCAAGATGCAGCGAAGAAGGATGGAAGGAATGCCTTGCACAAAAACCAAGACCTTTTCGCATTGGACGAGAGAACCAGGAACAGAAGGATTCTGGAAGAAATTAATCAAGACCACTTAAATCCCGAATTACAGGATAGGCTGGGAAAGCTCATTGAGAACACAGGTAGCATATTTCATCTTAAAGGGGAATCTTTATCGTCGACTAAGTTGATACAGCACAAGATCGAAACATACGATGAAATACCACTCAATGTCAAGCAATATCCGATCCCACAGAAATTACAAGAGGTAGTCTACGAACAAGTTATTAAATTATTAGACACCGGTATTATAGAACGCCGTACAATAATCCATTGTGGGTTGTCAAAAAACGTGACGATAACCAGGGAAACTCGCAGTGGAGGGTTGTAGTCGACTTTAGAAAACTGAACGAGAAGACGCGACCTTATCCCTTCCCGATTCCAAACATCACACACTTAGTTGAACAGTTAGGTGGCGCAAAATACTTCATCGTTGCTGACATGTATAGCGGATTCCATCAAATAGAAATTCGACCTGAAGATCGCGAGAAAACGGCCTTCTCTACTCCTTTTGGGCACTATCATTTTAAGCGAATGCCTTTCGGAATCTCTACTGCTCCGAGTACATTCCAGGAGCTTACCAACAAAGTTGTGGGCCAGAAGCCACTCACCATGGAAGGTAGAACAAGAGTCAAAGGTATGCTCGGCTACATTGACGACATAATCCTATTCGCTGAGACGCTCGATGAACTAGATCAAGTCTTTGTGGAATTGTCTAGTAAACTAAAGGAGGCCAATTTAAAACTGAATCCAAACAAGTGTCAATTTTATAAGGACAACGTAATTTTCTTGGGATATTCCGTAAGCGCTAGAGGATTGGAACCAAATCCGGAAAATATAAAAGCAATTGTCAACTACCCGATACCAAAAACACAGAAGAACATACGCCAATTCTTGGGAATTTGCGGATATTATAGGAACTTCATTCCCAACATGTCCAAACTAGCCAAACCTTTAACTAATTTGTTGAAGAAGGATCGTAAATTTGTATGGGGTAACGAACAGTCTGAAGCATTCGAAACTTTAAAACTAAAATTAGTAGAAGCACCCATACTTCAATACCCAGATTTTAATAAAAATTTCTATGTAACTACAGACAGCATCGAACTATGCGATCGGTGGAGTTTTATCACAAAAAAGGGAATCAGCTGACCTTCCGATCGCCTACGCCAGCAAATCTCTCACGAATACGGAAACAAGATACAGCACGATCGAAAAAGAACTATTCGCAATGCTGTACTGTGCAAACCAATTCGAATACTTTCTAATCGGTAGGAAATTTATGTTTGTCACCGATCACAAACCACTCGTCTGGCTGCATCGTATAAAAGACTCCTCCTCTCGTCTCAAAAATTGGTATTTTAAATTAACGGAAAAATTTCAGTTTGAGGTAATTTACCAACCAGGAAAGACCAATTACGTAGCAGATGCTCTTTCCCGGAATCCTCCAGAGTTAGACCAGGTGAATATTATTGAAAAGAAATTTGAAGATGCGCACAATAACACACCCGACTTGTCACACAGAGAAACGCGACTAAGTACGAGTTCGTCTTCATCAATGGAGATATATTCCAAAGCAACATCTTCGAAACAGAAGACTATTCCTACGCCCCAACAAACTGATCACGCAGACGAACAAGACCCCCTAACTACTGTTATAGATCATGAACAACCAACGGTCGACGAAATTACGACATTAGAAGAACGGCTTAGTAAAAATTGCGATACGGGAGATACAAACACTGACAACTCGACTACTGGAGACTCGACTCAAAATCATTCAGATTCATCCGACACAACGAATACACACAACGAAACGACAGACATCATAGATCCCCCTGCAGTCGAATATGACGTAAATGCGCGAGAACAAAACCGACCATATATTTGTAGGAACATTATAGAAACGCGAGATTCATTTCTTTTAAATCGTGACAATATCATCTATTTCGTCACACAGAAAAACCAACCTCTTTGTACTGGAGCCAAACAACTATCAGATCGAGATGAGTTACCGGTAAACGATCACTTGACGCTAGGTAGGGCAAAAACCACGGAACGAAACGGTAAGGTGTTGATAGCCGTTCCTATCAAAGAAAATTTACACATTCGGGTTGATTATGACATTTTTGAAGAAGCAATCGCGTCGGTTCGTGATGTATGCCTATCAATGAATTTGAAATCCGTTCGATTATCGAAAACTTCGAATATCGATGATCTTTCGTGGACAGAAATCGTGAACGTTTTAAAGAATAATTTTTCGGACGATACTACAAAATTAATAATTTGCAATAATAAAACCCAAATACCGGACCCGGAATTAAGGGATTCAATAATAACAGATATTCACGGTGCTCCCACGAACGGTCATAAGGGTATCACGAAGACTTATAACCGGATCCGTCAAAATTACTATTGGCCTAATATGAAAGAAGATATTAAAAAATTAATAAGTAAATGTAGAATCTGCGAAACAAACAAGCTGGTTAGAAGGAAAGTCAGACAGCCAATGGTCTTAACTGACACTCCGGGTGAAGCGTTCGAGAAATTAGCCATGGACCTCGTCGGACCATTGCCCGGAACCAAGAAAGACAATATTTACATCCTCACCATGCAGGATTTATTAACGAAATTTTGTATACTCGCCCCATTAAGGAATGCCACTTCCAGGGATATCGCCGATGCGCTATTGAAAAGGTTTATATTTGTACATGGTTCGCCAAGGGTAATTTTGACAGATCAGGCCGCGAATTTTACTTCGGCACTAATGAAGAACATAGCCAAATTATGTAAAATTAAAACAATAACCACAACAGCGTTCTATCCGCAGGCGAACGGTTCGATCGAGCGGATGCACCATTCGCTTGCGGAATGGTTAAAGAACTACATAACCAACGTAAGGGAATGGGATGAGTGGTGTGAATGCGCTGCTTTTTCATATAATACCAGTGTGCACGAAGCTACGAAGCTCACCCCATTCGAATGCGTTTATGGTAAAATCGCGCGTGTACCATCTGACAAACCAATTGTAACCGACCAGACGATCGGAACTTATAATGAATATATAGTTGATTTAAGATCAAAACTTAATGACATCCAGAAGGTTGCGGCGGAGAATTTACGTAATGCAAAGATTCGTTCAAAAGGATACTATGATAAACGCTTGAACCCATGTAACTTTAAGGTGGGTGACAGGGTAATGCTCCTAGTGGAGCCAAGAAAGGATAAATTCTCGCCCCAACACTCTGGACCTCATAAAATTTTAGAATTACTACCGAATCACGATGTAAAAATTACTTATAAAAATGGCACACGCGTAGTACATTCAAATAAATTAAGGAAAACGAGACTTGACACAGAGTCCGAATTGCGCGATTCCGATATGACAACGTAGTTACTAACTCTAAGATTAAAATATATGCTTAATATATATACTTACTATAATATGAATAACATTAGATTTCCTTTGTGCAGGATGTCCACTGCGGCGACTCTTATTAGGCTACTTATGGCACTGCAGCTGAGCATCATCTCTAACGCCATCACAACGTACGACTGCAAAACAACTCATCCCAATATAACAGTTATTTCACTGACGAAGGTGGACGACTGTGACATGACTAACCTAAAACCAAAAATCGAAGCGAAATATTTACAACTTTTGCAACGGACCGAATTTATGACAACCCAAACAGAACAATGTCTTGTAAAGGTCGAACAGAGCATCAAGTATTGTGGCATGCACTCACATGTCTCAGACGTGAAAGGAGGCGAATCGACGTTTATTCTACCGATTTCAGGGGAAGCATGTCACGATTTATTAAAATACGGACAACTAAAATACGGACAGACTCTCTTAGGCAATTTGGTAGCAAATAACACTAATAGGCGAACCATTACTGTGGCTGGAAATGTCGACCTCGAGGGTAACTGTAAAGGCACGACGTACGTGAGTAACAATTACGAATACTCTGATGTGGTTGTTACCGCCAAATTGGAAATCCGAGCGGACTTAGTGACTGGCACCGTGAACAGGGAACAGGACGTTATCCTATTGCCTTCAGGAACCCGGTGTAGATTCTCTAAAACATTTTGCATCGATGCTGACGAAAAATATGTATTTTGGAACTATATACCCAGAACTTCTTGTAAATTTGACGAATACGCTATTCTCTACGAAGGACCAGGAATAAAAATCGACGATCCAGAAGGGAAGTCCCTAACCATGTACTTTAGTAATTCTACCGGAGAGACAGGATTCGGCTTGGCGAGAACGGAAGAGATAGACATTTGCGGGTATCGACTTATCAAAACCGACCAAACGAAATTGTACATTTTCGAAACGACGCCACACAGATCGTTCACGTCCATACGGAAACTAAACGTACCCGACGTTTCCCTAGGGTTATATTTTAACAGCAAAATAGGAAACATAGGACGCCACATTGAGATGGAAACTAAATCACTATACATGGATACAGTAATCAACAAGTGTAAACTCGAAAAAATGATAATGGAAAACGCCCTGGCGACAGTCTACGACAATCCGGACGATTTCGCGCTCAACATCATGAAAGCACCAGGGTATCTAGCCATTCCAGCGGGAGAAGCCGCATACATTGTGCATTGCAAAGCCATAACATGCAAAGTGAGACAGACTGACAAATGCTACTACGACATACCGGTTGACTGTGGAGGGCAAGAATTATTTGCCAAACCCAAATCTAGAATACTGACTAAGATAGGATCTTACCGCGATTGTAACGCATTGCTACCGACTTTATTCGAAGTAGAAGGTCAGTGGTATAAAAGTATAAAAGGAATTCATGAAGTCACACAGCCTCAAATTCTAAAACCAGCAAAGACCTTATCTTGGAAAACTACGGACTTAGAAAAGATCATGAACGCCGGAATTTATACACAGGACGACATTGACTCGCTACACAAACATTCCATTTTTCCAGCAGAGAAGGGACCTATCCTCGAAAGTATAGCTAGGAGATTGAATGATAACACGGCAGGACAACGTTCCATCAATTACAGGAATCTCTTAACACCCGAGGAATTAGAGAACATGACCCAATCTAATCTAGCGAAATATTGGAATAAATTTCAGAAATTCGGGCAAATATCGGCCGGAATACTGATGATCATATTTCTAATACAAACTATAAAATTACTATTTGATACGTTCATACGGGGATATGCTATATACAAAGTGTTCGGATGGAGTACACGATTATTTGGAGCGATATTCGGGTCGTTAACTCACCTATTCCTGAACCTGTCAAGAACAACTCCACGCAGTACGGACGATACTGTAGACCCACCAACCAGTCACGATACGGATGGACGACGTGTACGGAAAAATGACTCACTACGTGACCTCGAACTACGATTACTACGACCAAACGCTACAAACGTTACTCGACGATAAACTAGACAAAGACTGTACGGGGTAACAAGAGGTAAAATATGGGGAAAGAAGGAACAGAAAAATTTATGGCGAGCCTCGCCTTGGAGAACAATCGCGACACTCTACGTGTGCCGCGCTTGTTACATAGGGGTGGAGGTGTTACGATATGAGGCTCAGCTCGCAGAATTTGCGACCTTACTATGTTGTTCTTATTGTATAACTAAGAAATATAAACGATCTAACTTAATTGTTAATTACATACTATTGTTATTTTAAGTACAATATTATTTCAATAAATGTTAAACACTTTTATCTGCGTAGGCGAATAGATGGCAGTATGTAGATCTTATGCGACTAATATGAAATCGGTCTCAGAGGTATATCTTGAATGCTGTAGGAGTGGGAGTGACTTGGGTCCACACACCAAACATCGACCTGTCGAGCACTTCTATTCTCGATAACGACCATGGAATATACCGCCTAAACCGATATTTATTATTATTTGTATTATTGTATGATTACTCATATATACATATATATATATATATATATCAATTCAAGCACTGTGACGTAACTGTACGCTACTATTGGAGTTTACTAGTCAACGACGACAGATATCAAAATTTTGATAAGAGCCCCACCCCCCCTAAAATTCATCGTTCTATACGATATGCACATCTGTTCCCACCTATACCATCCATTGTCACTATAGTTAATACATATTCGTATATACAGTATACTAATGTATGTTCACCCTCGCGGTGGTTGGATAAATAATCAAAATTCTAGATCGCCCACTACAGAGACGAGCCACGCACATCCGCAAATGAGGTTGGCCCTGCTACGAAAACGTTCCAACACCAATAATAGTCGATACATCGACCATTTCTGGCAGATGAGAGTTCTATCAACGTTGATCGAGTGATACGTAACTAAACGAGGCGGCTGCCGGTAAATGTTACCAGAGGGAGACGATAAGCTGCCGACGACCATCAACATGCGACAGTCGGTAGTATATTACCCACCATCGATAAGGAGTGAAACTGTCTTACCGACATACGGCAAATCTTCCCGAAACAACTTCTCGATCATGAATAGCGTCGACTGGTACCATCTGAAGACTCTTACAACGCAATTGTTTATTTATAATTTTGTTTAAACATATAAAGGGACAAGAACTATATGAATATTATTGTATTACACGTATTGCACCAATCGCAAGAAAAACCAGCGTTACTTATATACATACTTTTTATACTAATATACGCATGCTTATTATAAATGAATGTAATGTACCATTTAAAATTATTATAAATAAGAAAGGAATATTTCTAACCACAGGAAACATCAGTAAACAGCACTGCGAAACACAAAAACGTCTCTATTTCGAAATTCAACTTAAGCGATCGACTCGAAATTTCATATACAACAGACTTTTGTAATAAAGATCCTTTTCCCCTCCCGATAATCAATAATATATTTACGAATATTGTAAAACCAACGAACATAGAACATTCTAGAAGCATATAGAGTAATTATACGACGTAGAAGCCAACGGAATAAATATCACGTATCCTTATAACATCCGGTGTTAGATATCGTCGCCAGTTGCGATATTTCCGCGTGAAGTTTAAGTCAGCGTTTTCGCGCTTGACAACAACGGACCAATAAAAAGTGACCAACGCTTCTAGAACCTTCTATGTATCGTCACGCGCGACCAATCAGACTGAACTATCCCCGCCACAAACGTTACTCACGAGCGCAGTGTGCTCGCCGACTCCCGCCAGTGCTCAGACTGCCTTGATACCAAACGGACGTGCAATCGCGCCACTCCGATAATCTTCGAACAGTCTTCTTCTATTAAGATACAAAGTATATTCTAATTTATACCGATAGTAAGCGGAGGCGTTTTAATTACCGTTCCAGTCAAAATTTCATTGTTAATATCGCTTAATTATCAGTATAATAATATATAAATCAGTATTTATATTCGTACGTGCACGAGCACCCGCGACATAACGCGAAGAGTGTACACTAAAAATAAATAAATAATCGTACCACTTTATCAGGTTAAAGTTGATTATCGAGTTATTTATTTCATTACTAATCTTTTCTTATATACATAGAAGGAACTAAGTATTAATAAAAGTATAACGTCGAGGTAAAGTATATAATTTAAAAACACGGAAAGTAAATATACGTCGGATCATCGAGGAGGACCAGGCTTTCCAATCACGAGAGAAACAAACTGCATTTTACACGAGGGATTTGGCACTTCTGCCATCTTGTAAATTCACATAAATAAAGCTTTGCCACACGCTGCCTCATTAAGCTCAACGGAGGGTCACCACGCCTATCAATCATCGAGAGTACGGGAAAACCGATTTAGTCCCTCCGAGCCACGAGACATCTAATCCCATCTCAAACTTACGAACTGCGTAAAGTCCGAAGGATTGACCAGTACGTTACACGTGATTGGAAAGCCTGGTCCTCCTCGATGATCCGACGTATATTTACTTTCCGTGCTTTAAATTATATACTTTACCTCGACGTTATACTTTTATTAATACTTAGTTCCTTCTATGTATATAAGGAAAGATTAGGAAAGAAATAAATAACTCGATAATTAACTTTAACCTGATAAAGTGGTACGATTATTTATTTATTTTTAGTGTACACTCTTCGCGTTATGTCGCGGGTGCTCGTGCACGTACGAATATAAATCAGTATAATTAAGCGATATTAACAATGACATATTGACTGGAACGGTAATTAAAACGCGTCGGCTTACTATCGGTATAAATTAAAATATACTTTGTATCTTAATAGAAGAAGACTGTTCGAAGGTTATCGGAGTGGTGCGATTGCACGTCCGTTTGGTATCAAGGCAGTCCGAGCACTGGCGGGAGTCGGCGAGCACACTGCGCTTGTGAGTAACGTTTGGGCGGGGATAGTTCAGTCTGATTGGTCGCGCGTGACGATACATAGAAGGTTCTAGAAGCGTTGGTCTCTTTTTATTGGTCCGTTGTTGTCAAACGCGAAAACGCTGACTTAAACTTCACGCGAAAATATCGCAACTGGCGACGATATCTAACACCGGATGTTTAAGGATACGCGATATTTATTCCGTTGGCTTCTACGTCGTATAATTACTCTATATGCTTCTAGAATGTTCTATGTTCGCTGGTTTTACAATATTCGTTAATATATTATTGATTATCGGGAGGGGAAAAGGATCTTTATTACAAAAGTCTGTTGTATATGAAATTTCGAGTCGATCGCTTAAGTTGATTTTCGAAATAGAGACGTTTTTTGTGTTTCGCAGTGTTGTTTACTGATGTTTCCTGTGGTTAGAAATGTTCCTTTCTTATTTATAATAATTTTAAATGGTACATTACATTCATTTATAATAAGCATGCGTATATTAGTATAAAAAGTATGTACATAAGTAACGCTGGTTTTTTTATCGCATCTTGCGATTGGTGCAATACGTGTTATTCAATAATATTCATATAATTCTTGTCCCTTTATATGTTTAAACAAAATTATAAATAAACAATTGCGTTGTAAGAGTCTTCAGATGGTACCAGTCGACGCTATTCATGATCGAGAAGTTGTTTCGGGAAGATTTGCCGTATGTCGGTAAGACAGTTTCACTCCTTATCGATGGTGGGTAATATACTACCGACTGTCGCATGTTGATGGTCGTCGGCAGCTTATCGTCTCCCTCTGGTAACATTTATCGGCAGCCGCCTCGTTTAGTTACGTATCACTCGATCAACGTTGATAGAACTCTCATCTGCCAGAAAATGGTCGATGTATCGACTATTATTGGTGTTGGAACGTTTTCGTAGCAGGGCCAACCTCATTTGCGGATGTGCGTGGCTCGTCTCTGTAGTGGGCGATCTAGAATTTTGATCATTTATCCAACCACCGCGAGGGTGAACATACATTAGTATACTGTATATACGAATATGTATTAACTATAGTGACGATGGATGGTATAGGTGGGAACAGATGTGCATATCGTATAGAACGATGAATTTTAGGGGGGGTGGGGCTCTTATCAAAATTTTGATATCTGTCGTCGTTGTCTAGTAAACTCCAATAGTAGCGTACAGTTACGTCACAGTGCTTGAATTGATATATATATATATATGTATATATGAGTAATCATACAATAATAAAAATAATAATAAATATCGGTTTAGGCGGTATATTCCATGGTCGTTATTGAGAATAGAAGTGCTCGACAGGTCGATGTTTGGTGTGTGGACCCAAGTCACTCCCACTCCTACAGCATTCAAGATATGCCTCTGAGACCGATTTCATATTAATCGCTTAAGATCTACATACTGCCATCTATTCGCCTACGCAGATAAAAGTGTTTAACATTTATTGAAATAATATTGTACTTAAAATAACAATAGTATGTAATTAACAATTAAGTTAGATCGTTTATATTTCTTAGTTATACAATAAGAACAACATAGTAAGGTCGCAAATTCTGCGAGCTGAGCCTCATATCGTAACACCTTTCAATACAGGTTAACCTGTAGCCCCAGCCTTAAACGAGCGAAACGGGAGGTTCTAACGAACCTAGTTGTCCGCTCTGCCGCTGCAAGGAGATCAAGCGTCTGAAACACTTTCCTCGCATCCTGATAAACCTGATCAAGAGGAACTCGTTAACTCTTTTTCTCATTCCTTGAGGAACAGAGTCCACATACACAGTATGTAGAATCTGGAAGGTGGGTGTAACGGTAAGCGAGTTACCGATCAGGTAAGCAACGCGAAAGAGGATATACAGCGCGGCGCGCGCACGAACGCGCGAGAATCGTGCACGCCCAGCTGAGAGTAACGATAGAGTTCGCGCACGCACGGCAACAACATCGTGTTGACGACGGCCGAGAGATTCTTTACGTGATAAAGTGTGTATAGAAAGACTGGTGCATTTAGTGTGTGGGTGTGAGGTTTTCTCCCCACCAATCTCCACGTCGGCGTGCGGAGCAGCACGTCCCACAGGGAGTGAGAGAAGGAAGCCAAGAGTCGACCGCCTTCCCGACCGTTGGAGTGAGAGAAAGAGATAAGCACGAGGACGAGCTATCTCGCCGTTGCCCAGTCGTTTCCCGCCAAGGTGAGATATTTAGATACGCGGTAAGTGGTGCACCACGTTTAGACCCGGATGTCTACCTAATATTTCGTGTCCTGATTTACCTGGTACGGTCAAGGTGAAGAAGTGTTCCTCCTTTCCCCCCTCTCGTGACAAATCCCGCCCGGGTAGACAGGTCGGTGGTTTGCGGGAGGCACTTCACGCGAGAAGGCGTGCGTGACGTAGGAAGCTTCTACGTCAGAGCTCCCTACGTCAGAGATACATATGTCACGCGGTGTGACGTATAGCTATCAGGTTAAGTAGCCGATCATTCCCGGATCGGTTGCTCGTAACTCGTTAGTTAATAGGTTTTAACTACTTGTTTTCGCGCTGACCTCGGGGGTACTCATCGGTACGACTCCCCGTAAATTGTTAAAGTTGATTTGCAGTTAATTTGTTAATATTTAATTGTTTATTTAATAAATTGACTCGGCGAGATAATCTTTCTCGCCGATTAGCGTAAAATATCGATTGTTGATAGTGGTTTACCGGTTACTGTCCTATCCTACGGATACCGCCCTCTCCGGTGTTTATCCTAGTTGGCAATTTTTGGCATAGGGCCCAACACACGGTATCTAAGTCAAACGAGGTTTTTCGCGTTGTTAACGGCATTGCACGGGAATCAAAGTGATTCCCGGCCGCATCGTGGGACTGCACACTTAAGGTTGGTAAGTTGGGACAAATTGGGCCTAACCGTGGGCCTTACATTTCCCCAGTACCCACCCCGTTACAATATTAAAGTTATTGGTAATAATCTGCACAATTATTACCTTGTATCAATAATTGTACAAGTACTTATTTTCATTGCATTTTATACTCGTGAATTTATAGTTCGGATAGTAATAACGATTTCTTTAACCAGTCAACTTAATAATTTACTAGAAATTCTATTTATTAATAAATTAAATAAAAATAAATACTTATATTTAAATTTTATTATAGAATTGATTCGATAGAAACTTACATTCATTTTCTATAAAGTAAATATCTTAAAAATATATTTGGTAAACAAATAAACAGAAATCGTATCTAATGTCTAAAATTAAAAATTGTTTCTTCATTTCAAACTTCCATCAAGGAAGTGTTTATTTCAAACTAAAATCATACTTGCGCCACCCATCTGCTAAGTGCTTAAGGGCAGTCAGTAGTGTTATTTTCACAAATTCGCCACCCAAGAATATGCGTGTACTAGTGGCGCTGGCGTCAAGTGAGATGAATTCATATTCATCCACGCATATTCCTGGGGGGTGAATAAAAAACGCATGAATGACTAAAAACGCATTTTATACCCACTGCTACATATAATTACTTACACGCTCGTATTGCTATTTATCACTTAATACATCGCGAGCAAACTGTTAGAGCGAGTTACGCACATAAAATTTTAAAACATTAGGTACCACAAACCTAGCGGTCCACAGAATTGATACGCAAGGAGCCGAGCCTATTAGGCAGAGGAACCGCCGGTACTCGCCTAAAATGCTACAAGCAGGCTATGCGGAGGTCGATAGAATGCTACGTGAAGGCATCATCGAACCTTCCGATAGTCCATGGTGCAGCTGCCCCGTTATTGTCCCTAAAGGGAACGGAGCATATCGTTTCTGCATTGACTATAGGCAAGTCAATGCAGTAACTAAAAACATAGCTTATCCCATGCGAAACATGGACGATATATTAGATCAGCTACGAGAAAGCCGCTACATAAGCAAGTTAGACCTGTCCCAAGCTTACCATCAAGTCCCCCTAGCCCCCGAAAGCCGAGAAATAACAGCCTTTGCCCTCCCAGGAAAGGGTTTATTTCAATTCATCCGCGTACCCTGCGGTCTAGCAAACGCACCAGCAATGTTCCAGAAAATAATGGACAATTTAATAAAGCTGGAGTGGGAACCGAATGTGTTCGCTTACTTAGATGACATAATCATCACAGCCAAAACCTTTGAGGAACACATTCGGTGGCTCAAAATAGTATTAGCAGCCCTTAAGAAAGCCAATTTGCAGCTAAACCGAGAAAAATCTGAATTTTGTTGCGCGGAGGTTACATACCTAGGTTATAAAGTTAACCAGGGAGGCCTAAAAACAAACAATGACAAAATTAAGCCAATATTAGAATACCCAGCTCCCACTAATTTGAAGCAGCTACGGAGATTTACCGGATTAATCGGTTGGTATTCCCGATTTATTGACAAATTAGCAGACTACCGAGCACCCTTGAATTATCTCACAAGGAAAGATGTCAGATGGCACTGGCACAAGGAGCAGCAAGAAGCGTTCCAGAAGATGAAATTAGCCCTCACCCAAGCCCCCGTTTTAGCCCGACCCGATTTTTCCCTCCCATTTTCCCTCCAAACTGATGTCACCGATTACGCTATAGCCGGAGTTCTCACGCAGGAGATAAACGGAGAGGAGCATCCGATATACTACGTGAGCAGAACCCTAAGCAAAGCTGAGCGGAACTACACCGTCACGGAAAAGGAGTGCTTGGCCGTGTTATGGTGTGTAGACCGACTCAAGGGTTATTTGCAAGGGGAAGAGTTCACGGTAGTAACGGATCACCACAGTCTTCTCTGGTTGCATAATATTAAGGATCCAACGGGGAGATTGGCCCGTTGGAATACCATCCTCCAAAATTATAATATAAAATTTGTGCACCGAAAAGGAGCGTTACACAAAGTGCCGGATGCACTATCTCGATCGTACGAGAACACCGAAGCAGCAGCAGCCATAGCAATAGACAGCAGCGATCCCTGGTATCAGACAAAATTAATAGCAGTAGCCAAATTCCCCAATAAGTACCCCGACCTAAGAATAGAGAATAATCTATTATACGCCCACCGTCCCAATCCCCTAGTAGATCCCCTTGTACCCGACCTCGATGCCTGGAAGCTAATTTTACCCCAAAACGACCGACCAAGAGCCCTGTACGAAGCCCACTTATTTCTACTTATTACTTCTACTTACTTATTTCTATCTTAACGCCATTATCGAAAATTCTTAATATTTTATATGGTCGCATATATTCAGGGTTAAATAGATTTGTTTTTGGTTCTTGTAAAAGTAGAACCGTATCTCCGACTGAAAAAACACGGGTTTATTTTCTGATCATAATATTCTTTCGAATTTTCATTCGAACGAACCAGATTGTCGTGGGCTAATTGTTGTATTTCGCTGAGTTTTTTATGCAATTGGGTAATGTAGTCTAAATAAGTGCCTTCGAGATGATCTTCGGCTGTGATGTTAGCGGATGGTATGCGCGCAATCTTACCGAATATAAGTTCGAATGGAGTAAAGTGAGTTCCCTCGTGTACGCTCGTGTTATACGCAAAAGTGGCGCATGATAGCCATTCGTCCCACAATCGTTGATTATTTAAACAACATGTCCATAGAAGTAGCATTTTGTAATGCTACCGTGATGATGTATTTTGTTAGTAGACATTGCATTGTCAGTATGTAGGTGTTACCTTTAGGT
The DNA here is from genome assembly GCA_026168455.1 of Theocolax elegans. Classification (NCBI taxonomy): domain Eukaryota; kingdom Metazoa; phylum Arthropoda; class Insecta; order Hymenoptera; family Cerocephalidae; genus Theocolax; species Theocolax elegans. The sequence goes on from JANSJX010000417.1 coordinate 25,745, forward strand.
GTTGTAGGTAAAGGTCCAACGATGTCGAGACTGATTTTGTCGAAACTCGATCCTTGGGTGTCAGTGATCACTAGCGGTTGTTTTACTTTCTTGCGCACTAGCTTGCTTAATTGACACACTCAGCACTTAGAAACCACTTCTTGAACTTGTGCTTTCAATCCGGATTAAAAGAAATCTTGACGAATTCTTTCACAAGTTTTTGTTACGCCTTTGTGTCCGTTGATTGGTGAAGTGAGTATCGATGATCAATTGTTCTCGCAGGCCGGGATCTGGTATTTTTACTAAGTGTCGACAAATTATAGTTTTGACTGGAGTTTCTTTAAACAGGTCTCGTAGAATGTTAAGTGTAAGTATCCAAGGTATGTCGTCGATGGAGTCTGTTTTTGATATTCTGAATGAGCTTAGTTTATGCGTGTCGACAAATTCTTTGAGTAAATTGAGCGTGACACGCACGTTCTCTGATTCGGTTCATGAGTGAAGATCTTCCTTGACTGGTAGCGTAAAGAGGTATTTCGTTCCTTGCGTAGCCACGTTTATCTCACCTAAACTGATGTTGTGTCCCGGATAATTTTACAGATAAAAAAAAATTAAAGTTATGATTTTACTGATTTTGATTTTTGTAAACGGAAGAATGAACTAAATAACTTTACTTAACTTTTACTGACGAGAACCGTGGTAGAGCGAGGCAGGTCTTAGCAGTTCCTGTGAAGGGTGTATAGGGTGAATTGGTAGGGCAGCAGCTGTCACCAGGAGAAGATTTCGGCTTCCTCCAAGCCAAATCCAGGACGACGAAGATGTGTGAGTCGAAACAAAGTCCAAAACGACGATGACGGAAAGATTGATTTCGAGAGTGAACGCAACAGTTTGTGAAACACGGAATAGTGGATGGAAGTCCGGATAAAGTCAATTACGAGATCACAGATTTATATTTTACACTCAATTTATTTAAAATAGCATAATTATATTTCACAGAATTAATAGCTTTTGACAAATAGATACGAATTTAAAACAACAGTAATTATTGTCCGAACTGAGGTACAAAATTTAAAGTAGTTGAAAATACGCGAAGATACAATCTCTTATACATGTGAGAGTAGGAAGACCGACTTATTCGAGTCCGCTCGATCGACTGACTACGACTCTCCTCGACTGACTGTTGATGCGCGTCCTCTCTCGAGGTGGTATGGAGGGGAACGACTGCTGCGCATCTTGTGGTACGCCGTTCTTGAAGGCGGAGCTGTTCTTGATTGGTTGTGGGCGGCCCTTCGGTGGTGTACGGATGGGGCTGCGAATCCACTTATTGGTTGGAGGTGGGGCGTTGTCAGCAAACTGATGAGATCTTCGGCGTCTCTTGATTGTCTTGGCGAATGTTTTGATGACGTACTTATTTAGGTTATTTGGTGTATACTATTGCAATTTTGTGAAGTCATGTTATTGTCAAACACATTAGTCATTCGAGTGAGAAGATATTTAAATAGTAATATTAGCGGAGTCGAGAGTCAGTTTCGTAAACATGAGTGTGTTCGTGGAAAGACATTAATTCGTATATGTAACTTAATATTAAATAAATGTTATAATAGCAAGTATTAGCGGCATTATACAATTCATAATGCATAAGATTATTATTAGTATAACGTATTGCGGCGCGAAACGCATGAATCTATTGGGAAAGGTTTAGGAGAACATGACATATGAGTAGGTGGCAGAGGTTGCGTGGAGAATTGACGGTGGCGCTAGTCTGGTGGTGCAGAAGGGAACTAAGGATTTGACTTTGTGCGAGAGAGAAAGGTATAGGTGATGCATGCGATAGTGGCGCTAGTCTGGTGTCGTGGAAAGGAACTAAGGATTTGACTATGTGCGAGAGAGAAAGGTATAGGTGATTCATGCGATAGTGGCGCTAGTCTGGTGGCGCGGAAAGGAACTAAGGATTTGACTATGTGCGAGAGAGAAAGGTATAGGTGATTCATGCGTGTACAATATATGCGTAGACATAACATATGAATATTGTATTTGAATACATTTATAACTAACTGCTAAGTATATATATTGTTATATTTGAATACGATCATTACTAACTTACTATTTTATACTTATTTTGGATAAATCGTGGTTATTGTTGACTAATATAAAAGTATAAAAAAACTGCCCGACATTACACTGATATTATTGAGTGGAGGCAGATTGTGGCAATCTAAAAGACTATCGGCTCCTTTGTCGAGCGGTTCATTTTGCAACGTGACGAAGTAAGCTATGTTATCTTTAGCCATGAGTAAACCGTCTCTTGATGCGACGATGTTTGGAGCTAATCCCGGATTTCTTTTGTCGAGTCGATAAGGTGTTACGATATGAGGCTCAGCTCGCAGAATTTGCAACCTTACTATGTTGTTCTTATTGTATAACTAAGAAATATAAAAAAAATCAAAGGTGGCGCACTTGCACTTTTTTCAAGTTGAATATTGA
>JANSJX010000418.1:0-28136 GCA_026168455.1 Theocolax elegans
GGTGGCGCACTTGCACTTTTTTCAAGTTGAATATTGACATGTAGTTTATGTAACATTGACCTTGAGATTAGAAATTCTAACCCAGAAGAATAAATTCTAGATATAATTAGCAACGAATGTTACATATAATGTTCTATAGTAAAAGTTGATAGATTTTGAGTTATATAGCGGTAAACCCAGCCGGTGTTGAAAAAAATATGGAAAAATTCACTTTTTGAGGTTAGAATAACTTTTGAGCAAATAGATTCCAGTACCTAAAAATTTTTTTCTGTATTCTGAAAAACATTTGCAAAGTGTACCCAAAATTTGGTGCATTTTAAAATTTTGATCGGACCACTTCACGTGGAATACCCCATATATATATATATATATATATATATATGATTCCCCATATATATATATATATATATATGATTATATATATATATGATTCCCCATATATATATATATATATATATATATATGATTATATATATATGATGTGAATTTCTAATTTCAAGGTAAATGTTAGATAAACTACATGTCAATATTCAACTTGAAAAAAGTGCAAGTGCGCCACCTTTGATTTTTTCATCCAAAAGTCCAAAAGAAAGCTTGGAGCAATACCTTTCAAATGGTCTGTAGCATTTTTATGGCCTTCAATTCTGCCAAAAGTTATGATAATTTAAAGAAAGACAAAAAATTCACAAAAATTAACATGGTATTTCCCATTTAAATTTTTAAAAAAATTTCGTTTTTCTTTAAATTATCATAACTTTTTACAGAATTGAAGGCCATAAAAATGCTACAGATCATTTGAAAGGTATTGCTCCAAGCTTTCTTTTGGACTTTTGAATAAAAAAATCAATTGTGGCGAAGTTAGAATTTTTTCAAGTTGAATATTGACATGTAGTTTATGTAACATTTACCTTGAAATTAGAAATTCTAACCCAAAAGGATAAATTCTAGACATAATTAGCAACGAATGTTACATATAATGTTCTATAGTAAAAGTTGATAGATTTTGAGTTAAATAGCGATGAACCCAGCTGGTGTTGAAAAAAACTGGAAAAAGTTCACTTTTTGAGGTTAGAATAACTTTTGAACTAATAAATTCCAGTACCTAAAAATTTTTTTCTGTATTCTGAAAAATATTTGCAATGTGTACCCAAAATTTGGGGCATTTTAAAATTGTGATCGGACCACTTCACGTGGAATACCCCATATATATCTATATATATATATATATATATATATATATATATATATATATATTGAGATCACTATGAAGTACACATCATTTCCAAAATGAGCATCGACGTGTTCGGACGTAAACTTGGTAGGATCAAAGGTAGTCGAGGTCCACCTGGAATTGGATTCAAAATTACATTGGACGTCAATTCGACGTGGAAAATAAAAAATTATGTAATGTTGCGTCACCTACTGAAGCAAACGATGCAGTAAATTTATATACATTACAACAAATGGTTAACTCAGAGATTAAAAATATAACAGAAGTTACAACTAAACTGAAAGATATAGTCGGTAATTTGGATTCAATGATAGTCACATCGTGACGAAATTAATGTAATGGGAAAAAATTTTAGAAATGAAATATATGCAATTAAAATACACTTACATCTGGATAAATAATGGAACATAAAAAGCAAACAATGGTTGAAGAACTTCACAAACCAGCAAGACGTAATTATCCTCGACGAAAATTTAAAATTTTTGATCAAAATGAAACCTGTCAAGCTGATCTCGTAGAGATGATACCTTACGCTAAAGAGAATAAAGGCTACAGATATTTGCTTACAGTGATTGTTGTTTTCTCAAAATATGCTTGGGCTGTACCTGTAAAGAGAAAAATTGGAGATGATGTGAGTGCAGCTACCAAGAGTATATTGACAAACAATCCTATCCCGAAGAACCTCCAGACTGACAACGGGAAAGAGTTCTACAATACAACATTTCAGAATCTTATGCAGAAATACAACATCAATCTGTACTCTACCTACAGCAATCTCAAAGCATCGATCTGCGAACGATTTAACCGGACTTTGAAAAATGCTATGTGGAAACAATTTAGTTTACGTAGAAACTACAAGTGGTTAAACATTTTATCTGAATTATTAACAACTTATAACAATCATAAGCATAGAATTATTGATATTAAGCCTAAAGATGTTACAACAACTAACAGACTTCAAGTATTAAAAAGATTCAGTCAAAAATACAAATCTAAAAAACTAAAGTTTAAAGTTAGTAATACAGTTCGAGTGAGTAATGTGAAGCAAATGTTTGAGAAAGGATACACACCAAATTGGTCTACTAAAATCTTCACAATCTGAAAAGTAGCAGCTACAAATCCAACAAGTATTATCTGCATGACTATCAGAACCAACCCATTGCTGGAGGATTTTATGAAGAAGAACTGCAGAAAGTTCATTATCCTGTCATTTATATCGTGGAAAAAGTTCTCAAGAAACGTGACAATCAAGTCTTTGTAAAGTGGCTTGGATTTGACAACTCACACAATAGTTGGATTAATAAAACTAGTTTATATAACAAAAATATTATTAAACTATTGTATTTAAAAGTGTTCAAAAATCAATGTATTGTAAAATTTTTTTAATTATTATTTAAATCATCAAACTATAATGTAACAGGTTAGTTTAAAAAAATAAATAAAATACTTCAATTGAGAATGAATTGGCTGTTTATTACTACTATAACTAAGTATCAATATGTACACAAATCATATCTTTTTTTTCTCTCTCCTATATATTTACAACAACATGTTTACTTGTTTGAAAATTCAATGTTGAATCCACCTTTATAGGTTATAAAGACCTGCATTTTATTTGCAGCATTTGTGATATTTTCAAAATACTTCCGATTCTTCAATAGTCTATTTGAAATTCTTTGAAGTAGAAATACATCACAGTTTTCATCCAATTCAGCAACAACTTTTATACCATACTTGGTTGTGACTTCTTTTAATTTTGTTATCATATACTTGTGGTCTCTTTCCAGCTCAACAATCTTTTTGGTGGGAAGATATCCTCCGCGAGCAACATCATTAAAATCACTGAAATCCATCTGTAATAAATAAGAAAGTAATTAACTAATTAATATGTGCATGTATGTAACAATGATAATGTTCATAATGTTGAACCTAAATTTACCTTAGAAGTTTTGTTGTTGAAGTCAAGTCTCTAGACCAATTTCTATTCTTTTTGCAGCTAGCTGGTCGTCGTAGTCGTCAGCACGTCTCCGTATACCACTGAGTAGCAGTTGGCTCGAGGTCTGCTGCTGCTGTTGCTGCTGGGACTGGTTCGAGTCTGCACTGAGCTCAGCAGTGTAACGTAACCGCTGATATAGGGTCCTCCCCTCCCCTCGGCGGCTCGATGCTAGCAGTCATGTAAGTGGGGAGTGTTGCAATATTATTCGCTCTCACCACTTCAGCGAAGGCTTCATCATAATTGGGGAGTTCAGCGACATCCTCATTGGTGCTACTCTCCTCCTCCTCCACTATACTTTGAAGGGATATAATGCCACCATGGTAGTGTATCAGTTTGTCCAGGTTGTAAGGAGCGCTTGTTATCGCGAGCATTAAGAGCTATATTGACTTCTCGCTCAGTATGAATAATGTGCTTGCGAGATCTGATGTTTCTTTGCTCTCTCGTTAGCACCTTATTGTCGTAGAGGCAACTGACGTAGTCATCGAAAGTAATCGTTGCTTTTACGACAGATGTTTTGACACCTTTAGCTTTCTTGATGGGCTTTCTATTTTCAACTCTGGCGCTATACATTTTGCTTCTCAGTCCAACAAATTCCAACATTATCTCGCCGTTACACTCATCATTCATTAAACCAACAATCTTTTTGTTAACGCGAGGCATTTTGAACTGATTGACATCGGTATAGTCTGAGGTATCGAATTCCTGGATATCTCGTTTCATCATGTCGTATATATATACACCAGTTACTTCATACACCAAACTGTCAGTATCCGTGTACAAAAGTTTACATTTCTCTCTGATACGATTTAACAAGTAATCGTAGTGAAATCTATATACCAGGGTTTTGGACAAGTCCAAGACTGTCAATCCTACGTATATTGGTTTCTTGATGCATACCTCCGTTCGGATCATTTGAATTGCTACAAGATTCTCATCAAATATGTCAAAACTGTGAAAATTCACCATACCGACCAGTCCATTTACTAACCAATTTGGTGTCTACATGTTTCCGTTCATTTTCCATGGTTTTGCTGTAGACAGCGTTGTTGAATAATTTGAACAACATTTTTTCAAAGTCATTCTTTGCATTTTTCCTCTTATCACTGTTCAAGTCAATGTATTCCTTTAGGATAGGTTGTTGAACATTCACGATAAACCATTCTTTCAAGTTTGTAGTTGAAAAAGAGGCATAGACTTTGTATTGAAGTATTTAATGTCAGTAGTCTCTTCATCATTCTTCATAATTACATACTCTACCGACAATACTGTATCAACTTTCAAACAATGATGTTGTCCAAGAATTTGATTTATGTTAGTAGTAAACAGAGGTAGCACGTCTTTTATGAAACTTGTAAAGTCCTTATGCTTATGATTAGTAATAACAACTATTTGTAAACTGAAGTTGTAAAACTTTAGTGTAAAAAAAATGATTTACAAATGTCTGGGTACAACAGCTTCAGATAATATAAAAAATATGCAAACGAAAACAAGTATTGCCAGACAAATTTGAAAGGCATAAGATTGATTATTGTGTTAACAAACGCGTCGAAAAGTAAAAAAAATAAAAATGTCTGATAAATTTCTGGCTTCAAATCAGACGATTAAAAATATCTTTTTTAATCATAATATCATACTGCCAGACAGTTTGCGCGGGCAGACTTGTTTTTATTGAATTTAAAAAATAGCAAAATCAAGTCCTTAAAAATTGTCCGTGCCGCATTAATTATTAAATTGTATAAATTCATAAATAAATGTCTGGCTTTTATTTATCTACTTATTCAGATACTCAATGTTATTCAAATTTAACTGCCAGACAAAATAAATGTGCATGTTAATGCAATGTGCATTTTGCAACTATGAAAATGGTCGTACGTAGTAATTCATCCATGAATTTTCACAATTTATTTTTAAAAATAATAGATAAATGTCTGGCATTTATTTTATAACTTTTAATCAACTATTTTAATGCAAAATTAAAATTATAGACAATTAACTGGAACATATCTTGCGTTTTCACCTTGAAAATAGAGGCTGTTTCGAAATGTAAGCACATTTTTGTAAAATTATAATTTTTTTTTATACTAAAGTTGTATGATTTATGTTTTATGTGGTACACATGTTGCATTTATATAAAATATAATTTATACTATATAAAGAATTTATTTCTGGATGTTATATTGGTACGGTCCTGAGTATTGACCACGGGTTCAAAATGCTTTGGCACGGTCCTATGAACACCTGAGAGGGGACTGTTTTTTAAACTAACCGACGCGCTTCAGTAACCTTGCATCTAGACGCTTGTATAGTAATAGATTGGAGACGCTTTGGAGATATTAAAATGGAAGCTGAAGAAAATATTGTAACTAACACGGAAAATTGTTTTTTGTGTGGTGAAGAAAGTAGCATTTTTAATAAATCAAAAACGTGCAATGAAGTGACATTTAAAAAAATGAATGAAATTTGTGTAATTCGCAAAAAATATAAATTAAAATACGAAGAAATCAGTATTCCTGAAGATAGTCTTCAAATTGCGTACCATAGAGAATGCTACAAAAATTATATTTCGGTCGATAAAAAGTATAAAATTGATCAGTCTGATAAATCAATAAACGAACAGTCTGAGTAAGTACATCTATTTTTTATATTCTTTGTTATTACGAAGATGTCGTACGCGAATCAAAAATAAAAATGTATCATTAAAATGAAATTTATTTGTTTCTTTGTAAAAAAAGTAAAACTAATAAAAAGTAAAAAATGTAAATATAATCATTTTCATCTATAATTTTTAATTCATAATTATAAGTATAACAAATTTTACTTATGTTTCAATAAATCAAAATGAAAAATAATACCTTGTACATCAAAAATAAATATAAAATTATATAGCATTTCCTTATATTCGCACCTTATAATATACAGATTTATTTTGCCTCTATAGCTTTGTCTTTGTTTACCCTCACTTTTCGCACGTCATGTAGCTTATAAGCAAACTGCTGTACGGATATTCATGTTTTCTTTATTCGTTCATTTAGAATCATCAAATTGTAAGTTCTAATTTTTTTTAACCAAAATTTAAATGAAAAATGAACGATTGCCATGAAGGCCGTAAATATTGCAGGAATGAAAAATTATTTAAAAAGACATGAGCTGTTTATCTTATACAAAATCCACACTAGGGTCCACCGAAATTAAAAAATAATATTTTGCGATCATTGTATAAAAGTATGAAAAATTTTGAAAACAACATTTTGGAACATCAATTACTATTTTTAAAAAGCAAAAAAATTAATAATTTTATGATAACAACAAACAGCTGACTGTTAGCTAAAAATGATGCATTTTTTCGAGATACAAAGCCGATATAAGCCTGTACATTGGCTGCTTTTGCACGAAAATACTCTCTTATATGTCGCAAATATAGTTGAAAAAACCAGCAAATTTACATCTATCGTTCTTGAATAATCTTTTAATTTTTATAACAATTATGTCTGGTTACTGGACAAATAGATGACACATATTTTCGAGATACAAAGCCGATATAAGCATGTACATTGGCTGCTTTTGCACGAAAATACTCTCTTATATGTCGCAAATATAGTTGAAAAAACCAGCAAATGTATATATATCGTTCTTGAATAAACAGCAGCTACATATATTTGTACCGAGGATACGCAACTTTGCCCTCCCGAAATGATAAAAAAAGAGGACTTTGCACTGGAGTGGCCTTCGATAATTTTGACAGATTTATTGAAACGTCATCGAAGAAAGTTACAAAGAACGATACAGTCGGGATCGCGTTTCAAGACGCCCCAAATGAATTGGAACAAAATATGGATTCGTGCGCTACAGAACATACTTCGGATACACAAATTCGTTCAAATTCAAAAAAGAGAAGAAGTTATATGCTATTATACCGGAGATACCAAACTATAGTAAGAGATCGAAAGTAGTATGTAATATGCAGCCTCTTAATCATAGTTTACGAAACTTCGTGCCCGAAGATCTAAACAAATTAAAAAAAATCGATATTATTTGGATGATGTCTCATGCATTAAGCATAAGAACACCTATGTGGGTTGGATTCAATGCACAAATAATACCTGACAATAGAAAAAAACAAATTATTTCATACTTGACACCAATCAATGAACCACCAACCGACAAAGGAGTAATTTTAGAAACTCTACGGCGTGCAGGTAAAATTGCAAATGAGTGCGAAGAACCGTATGCACAAGTTACATACGATTTAGGCATTGCAAAAATAGCAATGCCTATCGTATGTACAGAAAATGAAGAATTAAAGAATGTGTTTGTCCATCTTGGCGGTTTTCATATGGAGAAAGCTTTATTCAAAGCTATAGGAACATTAATTGCCGACTGTGGCTTAACAAATGTCATGGTTGACAGTGAATTAATAGGTACAGGCTCCGTAGCAAGTTTCCTAAATGGCTGCCATTTTAATAGGTGCAAACGTTTACACGTTTTAGTTTGTTTATGTTTGCATATGGAATATTTTTCATCTTTTTTAAAAAATGAAAATATTGAAATAAATGATGATTTAAAAACTTACATTTCGATCTTTCAAAACACACCGCTAACTAATCTGGAAATTGAAAATGCAGAGCTATGTGCTCTCATAAATAAATATCAAGAGTTCAAAAATGAGACATTAGTAGGTCATTATGGTAAAACGGCACAGTTTTATATGCTGTATATACAATTGGTAGAATATTACCTCATTTTCGACCGTAGTATCCGTATGAGTCATTTTGAACTTTATAGGTATATTCTGCCAAAAATAAATTGCATTTTCTTTGCGTTTAATCATATAAATTACGCTCGCTGGATTACTTACTACCATAATTCTTTAATTAATATTGAAAATAGTCATCCAGGATTAAAAGAAGAATTTACGAGAGGTAGCTTTGGTGTAAAGAGGACAGACAAGCCCTTTTCCACCGTTCCAATAGACCTGACCTTGGAACAAACGATAAATGCTGATGCTGGTCGAAGGTTGACCGGAATTATACATCTGACCAATTCGATAGCTGCTCGTCAACGGTGGAGTCGCAGTCATGGAATTAGATCAGCTTTAATTTCGCATGTTTTAGAAAAATGTAGGCTTGTAAGTAAACAACACGTAACTAACGATTTGATACCCAACAGAATTACAAAAAGTGCTGAGCACATACAGCAATTTATTACAAGTTTAAAACAACGAATGAACCCTTATTCATCGTCTGTTCAAAACACGAACTGTTCAACATAAGCACTGGCCAAGCTGCTCCGCAAGAAGTTACAAATTATTTGCTAATAGTCCAGTGAAAATAGGTCTGAAATCGACTTGTCACAGAAATGGCTGAATTTTTGATATTTGGTAAATCGAGGTCGGAGAAAACGATTCTGAAATTTGCAGTTTCCTAGGTCCAGGGGTTCTATGCGAAATAAGCGTTTAAAAGTTATTTTAAATTATATCCCAATAACCGTTGGGTCTACAGCAAAACGACTAGTGCCAAATGAAAGAACGTAAAATTTACCATCGGAAACGATTTTTTATTCGATTTTTGTAAGTGTAAAATTTTGAGATAATAAAAGAAAAAGGCATAAAATTCATCCGAATAAGGAGTAGAGGGGAAGCGCAGACGACATGGCCGCCGCTCCCCCCACCCGTGGGTCTAAGCGCAATACGAGCGAGGCAACTTTGATTGTTTCGTGTTACCTCACGGCAACGTCGAGAATTTTTTTGGGCGCATTAAATACTGCAAGTGTAAACATAGCGGCAGGATTTGGATAAATGGGCATTTTTATATTTTATGCAGAGACAACTTATTAGAAAGATGTTTTCCTCTATACAAAATCAATTATGTTTTTCTTATATGTTTCTCGATTATAGTGTATTACTATAGTGTGGAAAAATTTGAGTAATTTCTAATATTTAATTACTTAAAACAAATTTTTAATAACACCCATTACTAATCCCAATTATTAAATGTTGCCTGTTAAAGGTATGTAATACCCAAATTTTAGAGATCTATATAACTTAGGAAATCCCAAAAATTTTGAAACCTAATTTATATAAGAATAAATCTGAAAAAAATCATAGATACTGCACAAAACAAATAGAATAGCGTGATAGAGAGATTTTTAAGAAATAATTAATTATCAATTAATTATACGTACACGGAGAGAAATATTTAGAAAATATTACAAAGGAGTTTGGTAAAAATTCCCAAACTCCCAAGTAATGTGGTAACAGACCGAAAAAATCGAAAAAATTACCAAACTGCTAAGTAAAATTTACAGTAAATGTAGTAAAATTTACTGTAAATGTAGTAAAATCTGTGGAGATAGCGTACTAAATTTTACAATTAAGCTTGTAAATTTTATTAACTCTGATTTTTTCCTATACTGTTTACGAAATTCTATAAACAACAGTACAGCACGAGATACCGAAAAGAAGCGATAAATAAAATTTTTATTGGAATCGCGTCGTTCGTTTGTTTACTTTAAAAGGACGATTCGATGAAACACATGCAAGTGACGCGGTGGCGCAATGGTAAGGACTTGGATTCTCAACCCAAACTTCGCAGGTTCGATCCCGATGACATCCAGAATTTTTTTCACTAATTAAATTTCATTTAAATATTTAAAATTTCCATAACACTCGAATAATATACATAAACTCAAAAATAAATAATATGGGAGGAATAAAATTTTTTTTCTGATGTTAAAAAAAAAATTAAAATTACAATTTAGTTTGGTAAAAATTACGAGATTCGCAGTTTGTTACCACATTACTTGAGAGTTTAGGAATTTTTACCAAACTGCTTTGTAATATTTATAAATTATTTCTCTCCGTGTAGATAACAATTTTTGGTCGGTAATATATAGCTTATTCACGGCTGCCTAAAAATATCGATGGTTTATCAATAAAAAAATTTGAAAAAATTCACAGTATATCTTCAAAGGAAACACAACATTGTTACAGAAATTTTTTTTCGATCAATTGAAGTTCTTTAATAAAATAAATCATTTTTCTGTTTGTTTTGAGTTCACATCCCCTTAATGTGCAATGCAACGTTTTTATTTATTGAAATAATTTTGCAAATTAATATACAAATAATTTATCATATTTTGATTTTTTGTAAAACTTATAAATATTATGCCTTATACAAGTTTGATTTGCAGCTATATACGTGGTATTATTTAAAAAGATGATTTTTGTTAAAATATAATTAACTCCTTTTAGCAATTAGCATTATTAATTAGCTCAAAGATAATAAATGCTTTTTGTGATAATGCATTTGGACATACCTTTCTAAAGAATTATAAATAGTTACCTTGTAATGATACAAAATATTTTATTAAAGTTTTGTGTTCAGTGGTTTCGGTCTTTAAAATAACAATGTTCTTAATTTTTCTTAAGGTAATGGGAATCAATTTTTAAAAAACGGTCATGAATTTTGTCAAAATATTTGGTTAAGAATTTCAGTATGATATTTGGGTTGAAATATTGCCATTTTTTCCAATTAATTATCGATACAACATTGCTTATTCGATTACAATTAAAAAGGAATTATTTCTTATTAAAAATCGAATCGTAAGGCACTTCCAAATGTTTAAAACTCTCATGGTGAATGTTTCTAAAGTTTTAAATAACTTTTTGAACAAATCTTTTGGGTTATAAAGGGTATAATAGATCCATGTTTGACTCCGAAATGTCCTTAAATAATGATCAACTTTAGATTTAACGTGTTATATAAAAATAGTTAAACATTTCTAATTTTTAAGCAAATTTTGTTGCACCACAATAAAAACAAAATTTTTTTATTAAGAAATTAACTACGTACATAATTCCTAAATAGTTTCTGCAATAGAAAGTACTGAAATCAAAATGAAATTGACAAGTATTTTTATAAATATTTATTACTATAAAACTTTACGTTTAATGTTGTAAAACACCTTCAAGAAGGTGTACATTTTGGCAAGTATGGGTTCGGTCCGATCACAATTTTCCAATATTTTTATTTTAACTAAACCTATATTACATAATAAATTACTTATCAATAGAATAATACTAATGAAGTAAATTACATTAGAAAGTACTGAAATCAAAATGCAATTGTCAAGTATGGTGTATACTTTAATCGCACTTTTAAAATTGTTGTACATAATTCGTAGAAAGTTTCCGCAATAGAAAGTACTGAAATCAAAATGGAATCGGCAAGTATTGCTTTTCAAAAATAAATATATTTTTCGAACTGAATGTACTAATATTTTCTGAAAAATTCTATCTTACTCATTTATTTATTTTTTTTTTTTTTTAGTTACAGCAGAAAATACACAATTTTATAATAATATTCATTTGTGCAAAATTAATTTATGGAAAAGTAATAAAACAGAAATTTTTCTCATTTTTATTCTTTTTAAATGAAATAATACTTGCACCACGCGTTGGTTTGCCTTATTACTTTTAATAAGTTATAATTAGCAATGCATAATATATTATACATGCACATCTATATCAAGTTATTATAAATATTTTAAAGTAAGTTAATAGGTACAACATATCTAAATGATTTTTAGTGACTCTCATAAGCCCTATATATATCATTACTGCAGATAATATTAATTTGTCAAACCGAGTACAAGCACTTCATAATTATTATATAGTAAAAAAAATAAATAGATACGATCCATTCCAAATAGAAATTCGTTTTATAGTTTAAAACATTAGAAATCTTTATTTTAACATTTTTTTAATCGTTAATCTACTTTCTTAAGTTAGTAAGATAATATTCAAAATTAACTCGTGATACACCCAACGGTGGTGCAAGTATTATTTCATTTAAAAAGAATAAAAATGAGAAAAATTTCTGTTTTATTACTTTTCCATAAATTAATTTTGCACAAATGAATATTATTATAAAATTGTGTATTTTCTGCTGTAACTAAAAAAAAAAAAATAAATAAATAAATGAGTAAGATAGAATTTTTCAGAAAATATTAGTACATTCAGTTCGAAAAATATATTTATTTTTGAAAAGCAATACTTGCCGATTCCATTTTGATTTCAGTACTTTCTATTGCGGAAACTTTCTACGAATTATGTACAACAATTTTAAAAGTGCGATTAAAGTATACACCATACTTGACAATTGCATTTTGATTTCAGTACTTTCTAATGTAATTTACTTCATTAGTATTATTCTATTGATAAGTAATTTATTATGTAATATAGGTTTAGTTAAAATAAAAATATTGGAAAATTGTGATCGGACCGAACCCATACTTGCCAAAATGTACACCTTCTTGAAGGTGTTTTACAACATTAAACGTAAAGTTTTATAGTAATAAATATTTATAAAAATACTTGTCAATTTCATTTTGATTTCAGTACTTTCTATTGCAGAAACTATTTAGGAATTATGTACGTAGTTAATTTCTTAATAAAAAAATTTTGTTTTTATTGTGGTGCAACAAAATTTGCTTAAAAATTAGAAATGTTTAACTATTATATTTACATAGCAATTTTAAAAATGTGATTAAAATATACACCATACTTGACAATTGCATTTTGATTTTTTAAACTGTGATTAGAAACCATACTTGCGAATGTTGACACCTTCGTGGAAGGTGTTTTATAAATTACTATTTAGAGACACAAATTGAACATTAAACATGTAATAATAACAAATAAATAAATTATTGAAAGTGAAACCCTAATAAATAAATTAGAAGTTTCTGTTTATGTGGACAAAATTTGTAGAATACTATTCCGAACAAATGTTTGTATTCAATTGAATTAATAAATATTTGTATTTGTAAAGTTAAATACTTGTGATTCAATTTGATTTCAGTACTTTCAATTACAGAAACTTTTTATGCAGTTAACGCAAAAAAATATATAAATGATTAATTAAAAACAAATTTACGGTATGGTAAAAAATACTTGTCGATTACTCCGCTTTGATTTTAGTACTTTCTATTGCATAAACTTTTTATGGAGTTTATGTGAAATATATAAATGTTTAATTAAAAACAAATTTATGATATGGTTATAAGTACTTATCGATTGTGTTGTTTTGATTTCAGTAGTATCTATTGCAGAAACTTTTTATGGAGTTTAAGCAAAATATAAGTAGAAATAGGATGGGAGTAATAATTAAAGATTTTTGTTATCAGATAACAATTTTGAAAGTGCAATTTGAAACTATACTTGCGAACGTTGACTCCTTCGTGGAAGGTGTTTTATAAAGTGCTTTCCAGACATCATTATCACTTCGATTTCAGTACTATCAATTGCAGAAACTCTATATGGAGTTAAAGCAAAGTATATAAATGTTTAATTAAAAACAAATTTTTTGTATGGAAAAAAATACTTGTCGATACCGATTTGATTTCAGTACTTTCAATTGCAGAAACTTTTTATGGAGTTTAAGGAAAGTATATAAATGTTTAATTAAAAACATTATGGTATGGAAAAATATACTTGTCGATACCAATTTGATTTCAGTACTTTCAATTGCAGAAACTTTCTACGAAGTCAACGCAAAAATATATAAATTATTAATTAAAAACAAATTTATGGTATAGTAAAAATACTATCGATTATTCCACTCTGAATGCAGCACTTTGTATTGTATAAACTTTTTATAGAGCTTCAGTACAAAGTATATAAAAAAATGATAAATTGAAATAATAGTAAGTAGAAAAAAGTGAGAGTTGAAATTCAAGATTTCTTTTATCAGAGAAAGTTTTTTAAACTGTGATTAGAAACCATACTTGCGAATGTTGACACCTTCGTGGGAGGTGTTTTATAAATTACTATCTAGAGACACAAATTGAACGTTAAACATGTAATAATAACGATTAGTAATACTCTTTAAATAAATAAAATTTCATGTAAATATCTGAGATGTCAAATTCTTTTACTGGGCTATGTATTTTTTGATATCCTTTTCGTCTCCTATAAATATATATATATGTCTACTCGAAAAAGTTGAGACAGAGCTACAGGGGAAAACGAAAGAGTGAGTGAGATACGCGTGATCTAGTTATTTTTTCATTATTATCTTAAACGGTCATCTTTTATCTTACACGGTCGTCAATCATCTAATTTGCCGAGAAACGTGCGCGTAGCAGAACCTGTCAGTGACAATTATTGGTTATGTTTAATGTTGATAATTTAAAAGTTTGTCAAATTCTTGGTTTTGCACTACAGTTTTCACAGATACAGTATAATAATTATTTAAATTTTTTATTTTTACTACATTTCTAAGTATCAAGATTTAAATAAAAATAGTAAAAAAAATTTAGGAAATGTTTATTAATTATTTGAATAAATTATTTTAGAGAAGTTCAAAATAATATAATTATTTGTTAATAAAATAATTTATTTAACAATTTAGATTCTGGAGCCCAGTCATGAAACGTATCAAGCAAAAAGTGGAGTTATACATTTGTGGGATCTAAGGTCAGACCATAATGAGCAATTAATACCTGAAGCAGAAGCTTATATTCAAGACATAGCAGTTGATGCAGTTGGGACTTATATGGCTGCTGTTAACAACAGGTCATTGTTTTATATGGATAGTTACCGGTGGTATCGGTGAAGAACCTACAAAATTAAATCTTAGGCATAAGTTGAATGCACATAGAGCATATGCACTTAGATGTAAGTTTAGTCCTGATAGTACACTTCTTGTTACTACTTCAGCAGATAAGACTGCCAAAGTTTGGAAAACAACAGACTTTTCCGAGGTGCAAGTTCTACAGCATGAAGCTAAACGATGGGTTTGGGATGTAGCTTTCAGTGCTGATTCGCAATACATTTTTACTGCTTCGTCGGATGCTGTTGCAAGATTATGGAATATAGCAACAGGAACTGTGAAGAGAGAATATTAAGGACACCAAAAAGTATAGTTTCTGCTCTTGCCTTCAGAGATGAAGTGCTTCCGACAAGTTAAAAACAAAATAGACTGTGCATTATTAGTTCATTGAAGAATGTTGATGAACAATTTTAGTATAATATATTTGTTAAGAAAGTGTAAAGACATTAAAAAATATAATTTATTATTTCTAATAAGAAACATTTTGTAAATAAATATCCTTATTTCCTTTCTTAGAAGTTAATAAATGATTGTTTATTCAATTATTTTGGATGAAAAATATTAGAATGTTATTGTATATTGTACAAAAATAATGTGCGTGTTTAATTATTGGATGCACATTCCATCATATACTTAATATATTGGTGTTTTGCAACCATAATTAAATAATATTAACAATTTTAAATTTATACAATTTTTTTAATTACGAGAAAGTCTTAGGTTTCTGGTACTACTACTACTGCTATTATGATTATTGGTATTTACAGATTCTCTTCTACTTATTTCACTGATGTCCAAATTATCATTTGTAGTTGGTTGAAATAATTTATTAGTTTGCACATGAAGTGGTGTACTTGTTATGATAGGTTGCTTGATTCGTTTGTTAATTATACTATGTGGTCTTCTAAAGGTATTTATTTTTGTTATTGATTTCCTTTTCATGTCAATAGTCTTATTTAAATTAACTAGCTTGCTAGCTAATTGCTGTTTTTGCGGTTTACCTTTTGAATTAACTTTATTAATTTTATCTGTTTTATCCATTTCACTATTTAATTCTCCTTTGGATGTGTTGACTTGCTTTAATTGTTCTACCCTTTTTTTATTCACAATATGAATAGCAGCGCTTATTGCACTATTATCACCAGTAACATTTTTTTCATTTGCATTCTTCTCTAATGTGAAGTTTAGTTTTGTTTGTCTCATTGTATCTTGAAGTTTTTTTTTCTTTTTCTTGTTAGTTTTCTGTGTTTGTTTAACATTCATATTTGTTTGAGAATTTCCTTGACTATACTGTTCAGTCGAGCCATCATTTTTACCTTGTGACTTTTGTTAGTTTGTAATTTATTAACAGTTGTTTTTTTAATTTTAGTATATGAAAGCTTCTGCACCGCTTGTTTTGTTTGTTTCTTTTTGGAGTGCTCATCTGGCTAATATCATCATCTGAGCTTTCAAAATCTGATAAATCCTAAAAGACCCGTGAAAAAATGATTGCATGTAGAATACATGTAAAACACATGTATGCTACATGTGGTCAGATGCATGTAATCTACATGTATCTTATGACCGATTTCTGCATCTATAGTTCACCAATAAAGGTGTAGCTTTCGTGTACCGTTGATGTAGATGAGGTGTAAATGTAGTGCAGATGTACACAAAATTAATCTCATTTATGTTTGCATTTCACGTTATATATAGATTAAACTTCATGAAAACTACATCTTTATCAACGTACATCATATGAAATAAGTGCATTTTACATGAATTCTTCATATAGGTTCTTTAAGAAACATATACATGCATTTTACATAAATTTTGCATGTAACTTGTTAAGAAATGAATTTTACGTCAATGTAAATGCTTTTAATTTATTCAAAACATAGAACATTTTATAACTTTACATAACATAAGTAATAACATAACATTAATAATGATGTTTTTTTTTATTTTTATCTTGATTTTTCCTTCTCTCGTAAGATCTTGATCTTGATCTTTTGTAGTAAAATCTATTTTCTCTTCTTTTCTTGTAATATTTTTCAATTTCTCTTTATTTTGATCTTTCTTTGGCTTTTCCATCGAAATGATACTTTCGCCTTTTATTAGTCTCATAATATTTTCTCTTTTTCTTGAATGTTATCTACTAACCTCTCTTGATCTTTTTGGTCTTTTTCTAATTATTTCCTTTTCCTTCTTCTTAGCCACAGTAACTTTTCTTTCTTTTTCGCTTGAAGGTTACTTTACGATTAATCCTTCTATTTTAACTTTGTCTGCATCTTTTTTCCCCTTTTCTATACATATTTTTCTTTTTTTAGGATAGTCTGATTGCGGGTATCTGGAAATAAAAAAGGAAAACACAAAGTATCGAAATATATTTTTTTATATTTAAAGCAACGGAAAAGAATTTATGGCAGCAAGGAAATTTTCGATACAGAAAATTTAAGGTTAGTAGGTAATCAGACCTATAACCAAGTCGTATTATTATATCTGAAAGACTTTCATATTTTTAAAAACTTATCTGAGTAATCTGGGATTAAGCATCTTCATAATTTAGACCTGGATGCGTTAACTCCGACGAAGATTTTATTAGTATCCGCAGCGGCAGCGCAAACAAATTCTCAAAGTCCGTCACACTGAAGTTGCATCGATGCGAAGTCAAACACAATGAAGTTGCATAAACATATACTTGCATATTTATAGTTTAACGTTTGACTTCGCATCGATGCAACTTCAGTGTGACGGACTTTGAGAATTTGTTTGCGCTGCCGCTGCGGATACTAATAAAATCTTCGTTGGAGTTAACGCATCCAGGTCTAAATTATGAAGATGCTTAATCCCAGATTACTCAGATAAGTTTTTAAAAATATGAAAGTCTTTCAGATATAATAATACGACTTGGTTATAGGTCTGATTACCTACTAACCTTAAATTTTCTGTATCGAAAATTTTCTTGCTGCCATAAATTCTTTTCCGTTGTTCTAAATATAAAAAAATATATTTCGATACTTTGTGTTTTCCTTTTTTATTTCCAGATACCCGCAATCAGACTATCCTAAAAAAAGAAAAATATGTATAGAAAAGGGGAAAAAAGATGCAGACAAAGTTAAAATAGAAGGATTAATCGTAAAGTAACCTTCAAGCGAAAAAGAAAGAAAAGTTACTGTGGCTAAGAAGAAGGAAAAGGAAATAATTAGAAAAAGACCAAAAAGATCAAGAGAGGTTAGTAGAGAACATTCAAGAAAAAGAGAAAAATATTATGAGACAGATAAAAGGCGAAAGTGTCATTTCGATGGAAAAGCCAAAGAATGATCAAAATAAAGAGAAATTGAAAAATATTACAAGAAAAGAAGAGAAAATAGATTTTATTACAGAAGATCAAGATCAAGATCTTACGAGAGAAGGAAAAATCAAGATAAAAATAAAAAAAAACATCATTATTAATGTTATGTTATTACTTATGTTATGTAAAGTTATAAAATGTTCTATGTTTTGAATAAATTAAAAGCATTTACATTGACGTAAAATTCATTTTTTAACAAGTTACATGCAAAATTTATGTAAAATGCATGTATATGTTTCTTAAAGAACCTATATGAAGAATTCATGTAAAATGCACTTATTTCATATGATGTACGTTGATAAAGATGTAGTTTTCATGACGTTTAATCTATATATAACGTGAAATGCAGCATAAATGAGATTAATTTTGTGTACATCTGCACTACATTTACACCTCATCTACATCAACGGTACACGAAAACTACACCTTTATTGGTGAACTATAGATGCAGAAATCGGTCATAAGATACATGTAGATTACATGCATCTGACCACATGTAGCATACATGTGTTTTACATGTATTCTACATGCAATCATTTTTTCACGGGGAGAAGTAAATGAATAATGTTTTTTCAGTTTTAAAGTCTTTAGTTTAAAAATATTTACACTTAAATTGAATATTGTATCATATTTTTCCAACTTCCATTCCATAGGTGCATTATCTTGTTCAATTATTTGAATAAATGCTTCTTTTAATGTTAAAGTTTTAAAACATTCGAAAAAGATTCTAAATGCTGCTTCATATTAGTATTGTCAATATCATCAAAGCTATTTAAGTCAAATTTTACTTTAATAGGATTTTCTTTTGTTAAGTCATAAAATACATAAACAATTATGTTAAAGTAGATATTAGTTTCAAAATCTTTGCATTTCAGAAACGTTATAAAACAAAAGTATAAGAATAATGCACATCCACAGAACAATTACAAACATCTTCCAAATAAGATTTCAAATCATAATATTGTTTTTTTCGTTTGTGATACGTGTCTAAGTGTAACTTAAGATTTCTTACAAATATTGGAGTATTTACAATATTATCCAAAAAGGTGTTTCTTTAACTACTTGATGCAAATCTATGGCCAATGGAATATCCAAAACTCCAAATGTTCCCTTATTATTTTCATTAAAAATTTGAACAGTATATGTTTTTATATGTTCGTCATCATCATATATTGCAAACTGAAAAATACATTCATGCTTATTAAACTTAATGCAATGAATTCCATTATTACGTTTCTTAACATCTGAGTTTTGTTCGCTAGTTTTTATTTGTTCCATTTGTTCATTGTAATTAAGTTCCATTTCATTAAATATTCTATCTCTCTTCGGACTTTTTCCTTTTTATCGTTTATTTACTCATCTTATTAGTGAGATGCTATTTTTCTTTACACAGAAATACTTGTTTTATCTGTAACACTTTTTGCACGCTGTAATGTACACGCAGGTTGACGTTTGACTTGATTATCTCTCACTTCACTCTATCTCTCTTTCTCTCCCGTGTAAGTAAATCTGATCCCCTGCACTATGTGTTAGGTTAGGTGACATTTTTGATGAAGATACGGGAATGTCATAATATTATATATATATATATATATATATATATATATCCAAAGGCCCCCCGATTAATTTTAGATTTGAAAATTTAAAATAACAGTTAAATTTAAGGGTTAAATTAGCTGTCTATATAAAATATATATATAGTGTTGGAGAACACGAAGAAACAGAAAAATTTTCCTCTTATTCCGAAAGTAAAGAATTTCGACCGGTAGGCGGCGCTGCTTCAACATCTCTATATAGTCTCTAGTCTCTCATCGCCTATTATTTATTATGAGTATATCTATATATATAATGTTGGAGAACACGAAGAAAAAGAAAAATTTTTCTCTCATTCCGAAAGTAAAGAATTCGACATCCGAAATCTTGATATCGTTTTATTGTAAAAATGCGGTAATGAATGAATCCAAAATTTTGTCGAAACTATAAAATATGACTAAGAATTATTGGGGGTTAATGTTGAAACGTATAAAAAAAGATGTACATTAAAAAATTAAGAAAGTAAAAATTAAAGGTTTGTTTTAGCTGTATATAGGGCTAGTGCCGCGTACCCATACTTGCCTCGGGTGCGCGACACGCGCCCCTTGATTTTAAATTAATATAATCATGTTAATGTTGTGATATTCTTTCTATAATTACACGTTAATATGATAAAAACAAGTATAAGTGACCGATTTTATTAAGCATCACTTTGCGCTTTTTTGAAAAGCTTAAATATCTGTAATTATACTTTTAAATGAAAAATTATACTTCTTAAAGTGTAAAATAAATTATTATGCTTTTGAAAGACTTAATATGTAATGATTGCAATTCTAATTAGTGAAAATATTAAAATGCTTGTAAAATAAATGTAAATATTCTATTTTATACTTTAGTTAAAAACTGTAAAGCTAATTTTTTTCGGTAAGTAACAAAATGCGGACATTAATTTTAAGTGTAAATAATTATACACTTTATAGTTATAGGTATTAAGAACCTAAGATTGCTCCTTAGTTAGAAATTGAGGAGTTTGATATTAGTCAAAACCATTATTTGGCTCAAAATTGAAAACATACATATAAAAGTATCATAAAATATAAAATTGTGTATACTTTTATTTAGTATATTTATCTTTTGTTAGTCGATCAACTTCGAAAAGTCGTGAATTTTTAGTGAGTTTTCAATGGCAGTTTATTTCGCATGTTATCAGTCAAAAAATAAATTAGGCTGTCTATATTTTAACGAAAAATTTTAAATTATTTTAGAATAAGAGTTCAAAATTACAACCACGATCAAAGAAAAAAGATATATCTGATTTAAACGTAAGAAAATTTTGAAAAATATTGCTCTTAGATATAAAAAATATAATGGTACCATATTTTTAGATATAAAAATATATTTTGCAACAAAATAAAATATTCATAAAAAATACTCATAAAATACTCATCGATGCAAGAAATGATAAACGAAACATCAAAGTAGGCTGTTTCTATAAGAATTGGAATTACTGACTAATGTAGCTGTAATAAATTGTCTTCTAAATAAAATTTAATTTATCCAGCTTATTTAAAATTATTTATGTCTTACACTAATTAGAGATGTAAAATTATTATTAATTAAAAAAATTTCTAAAATATTTTTGACAATTGTGACAATGCATTTAATGCATGTCGAGTTAAGCGAGCTTGTACCCTACCTAAAGCCTTATCGAACCCTCCCTGTCAAAAATATACAGCTGTAAAAATAACTGGAAATACAGGTGTAAATCCATGTAATAATACAGCTGTATTGGAGTGGATTTGCCTGGATTTATTAACTGGATTTACAGGTGTAAATCCATGTAATATTAAATGGATTTACAGGTGTAAATCATGTAATATTAAATGGATTTTTTAATTTTACAAATGTTTTTTTATTTAGATTAACATACAACCCTGGTGGAAATACGAACAATTTTTTACCGACAAAATAGGAATTTTTTATACTGTACTACCAATATTCTAGGTATAAAAAATATCTATTTTATTCCTATATGTGCAACGTTTTTTGGTCCCTAAATATAACATTAAATATGGTCTATTGGGATTCGGCATTTTCTACCTATAAAGTAGTTATAAGTTTGATCTTATATTTTTCAGGCTTATAAATTACTTAAACGTTATTACGTTGTAGTCAGAAACAATATTTTATTAATATACAATAGTTTACCTATCTCATAAATTGAGCAATCAGGATTTTTAAAGCATTTTTAAAGAATACAAAAATAATGCAGAAATTAAAAAGTATTTATATATACATAACTCAAAAAAAATTTGAAAAGAATTTCTCTTTCGAAACCTTATTATTATTTTTAATTAACTTATATTTATTTTTATATTGTTTTAGTTTATATATTTACACTAATTACATATATTTGACGCAGAAAAACGCTGAAAAAATTTTTGCCCTAACCGGGAATCGAACCCCGCAACGCACGCACCAAACGCAAACGCTCTATCCACTAAGCTAACGCAACGCTTACATATGCAAATGTTTGGAACTTGTATATCGACGGTTGAGAGGAACAACAGTCTATTTCGGTGGCCGCTTGGAAAAGAGGCTATCTCGGCGATCGCTTGGAAAAGACGCTATCTCGGCGACCGCTTGAAAAAGAGGCTATCTCGGCGGCCGTTTGGAAATGAGACTATCTCGGCGGCCGCTTGGAAAAGAGGCTATCTCGGCGATCGCTTGGAAAACACGCTATCTCGGCGGCCACTTGAAAAACGTCCTATCTCAAACTACATTTTTTGTTTTCTAAATTTGTAGTGGCAGCCCTGCCTTGGATTTGAGTACGACATTTAAATAAAGTATTAAATAATATTAATATAATAAACATAGTAATATAATTAAAAAATGTTTTAAATAATATGCAGTAATGTAAGGTGTTCACAATGTTTCGGAAGCCGAATTGTTCGACATTATTTCAAGAGATTTTCTTATTATGTCAAACAAATGTTTAATGATATTGGATGTGCCGGCGTCTACTAGGACAAAAACCCTTAAATTAGTTTGTCCGGTAAATTTTTTTAATCTATTTTGTGTAATCACCATTTAACTTGCATTAATTCCTAATTTATCATATACCTTATATATATGGAGTATTCCACGGAAGTGATTCAGTCAAAAAATAAAAATTTATTTTTTCTGGTGGAATCTGTCAGAAATGGGTTAAAATAGATGCAGCTAAATTTTTAGAGCGCTATTTTAATTACGTTTAATGCTGCTAGCAATCAAAAAATTGAAATTTTCTTAATTTTTTTATTTTTTTACCATACTTATCGCTTTATAACTCAAATCCTATTGATTTTTTGTTATACATGTTAAATACAAAAAAGTTTGGAAATTTTCTGTAGAATCTGTTAAAAAACTTTAATTGCCTGAATTATATATAAAGTATAAGGAATATCCTTTGGTGAGATTGCACGTTAAAAAAATTGATCTAGACAATGAAAAAAAAAAGATTTGCAGCACATGTGCTCAAAAGGAATAATTCCTTCTGACTATCATGAGTTTTATAAATCATTAACTGAATAAGTATAGTTTATAATTATTTCTTAATTATTTACTTAGTAATACATTGCATTTTTAATAATATAAAATATGCTTTAATAAAAATGTATATATTTTTTTTACTGAAGATGACATACACAATTTATTATTTGATCTCTCTGGCGTTATCCTTGTTTATTATTTGCCCATGAGGTTATGCATGTCATTACATACTTACCTTTGCAAACTAGTAGACGCCGGCACATCCAATATCATTGAACATTTGTTTGACATAATAAGAAAATCTCTTGAAATAATGTCGAACAATTCGGCTTCCGAAACATTGTGAACACCTTACATTACACGGAGAGAAATGGCGCTGTAAATATTACAAACCAGCTACGAAAAATTACCATACTGTCGAGTAATATGATCACAGACCGAAAAAACCCCGCAAAATTACCATAGCAATTTACGTACTAAATTTTACAAATAAGCATGTAATTTTTTTTAACTCGCATTTTTTCCTATATTGTTATAGGAAATTATATTGAAAAATGTATATTGGAGTCACGTCTTTGTTTGTTTACTACAAAAGGACATTACGGTGAACCAAACGCAAGCGACGCCGTAGCGCAATGGTAAGGACTTCGACTCTTAACCCAAACTTCGCAGGTTCGATCCCGATGACATCAAAAATTTTTTTCACAAATAACATTTAATTAAAATATTTAAAATTTCATATCTCTTAAATAATATACCTAAACTCTAAAATAAATAATATACGGAAGAAATAAAATTTTTACAATATTTAAAAAAAAATTAAAATTAAAATCCAGTATAGTAAAAATTACAAGCTTCGCAGTCTGTGAACACATTACTAGAAAATTCAAGAATTTTTACCATACTAGTTTGTAATATTTACCACAACAATTCTCTCCGTGTATGTTTATTATATTAATATTATTTAATACTTTATTTAAATGTCATACTCAAATCCAAGGCAGGGCTGCCACTACAAATTTAGAAAACAAAAAATGTAGTTTGAGATAGGACGTTTTTCAAGTGGCCGCCGAGATAGCGTGTTTTCCAAGCGATCGCCGAGATAGCCTCTTTTCCAAGCGGCTGCCGAGATAGTCTCTTTTCCAAACGGCCGCCGAGATAGCCTCTTTTTCAAGCGGTCGCCGAGATAGCGTCTTTTCCAAGCGGTCGCCGAGATAGCCTCTTTTCCAAGTGGCTACCGAAATAGACTGTTGTTCCTCTCAACCGTCGATATACAGATCATCCATGTATTAATATCTTAATAATTGTTATTTATTCTTTGATCTATATATATATATATATATATATATATAAGATGTTAGGCAGTAATTAACTAATTATAATAGTGATGGTCTTAACGATATCTACCAAAGAGATATCTTCTTCATTTTTTCTATATTATTATAATTTCTTAAAAGCATATGAATACTTTTATAATACTTATTTATACCGTAAAACATAATATATTATTTTGCTACTATATGTAAAAGGGCATTCTTCTAATATAAATTTATTTAAAATAAATAAATAAATAATACTAATTTTTAAATTCAAACTATTTATTTAAAAATAATATAGAAAGTTTCTAGGTATTTAATAGTTCTATTTTTAAGCTATTATTTACACCTAGTTTCTACCTATTAAAAATAGTGTTTGTATATATAAGAAAAATTTTAACAATTTATTTAAGTAAATAATTATACATTAAATGTATATTGACAATACATATTTTTAATTTTTGAACTTTAAAAATTAAATTTTAGGTTATTTTTACAAATATTTTTTATAGCTTTTTTATAGATATAAAAACGAGTGCTAAATTTAATAGCATATTTTGTGTCTATTTTTTGGCTATTTAATATAGTATAATTATTTTATACCAATAAAGTAGGTATTTAATCGACATTTTCTACAAAATATTATGATTTCTATATTTTATACCTATAAACTACTTTGGCGACTATAAAATATTTTTGAATTTCCACCAGGGAACCTTTGATCGATTTTAAACGCAATTTAAAGCTATATTATTATTAAAAAAAGTGCTCCATTCGATGAATTATATTTTTATATATATTTTAATTATTTATAGGTGTATTTAAAGCTGTATTTTAACAGGGATTTTTAGTTGAATAACTCATTCGTGCTTCTTAATGTATTTATACGGCTATATACACGTATTTGTTCAGTTATGTCAAAAATATACAGCTGTAAAAATAACTGGAAAAACGATTGTAAATCAATGTAATACATTTTTGAGTAGACATATATAAAAATTTTTTATTTAAAAGTAATTACGTAATATTTGAGATAAAGTAGCTGTCTTTTAATTCAATTTGAAAATATGAAGAACCCAAATCAACGTGTGGTGCAAGTATTATTTTATTTAAAAGCAATAAAATGAGATAAATAAATTTCTGTTTTATTAGTTTTGAAGCAGTTAATTTTATGTAAATAAATATATTATAAAATTGTTTACTTATTTCTCCAACTATGAAAATGGATGAAGATTTTGACATAATAAATATACTTCTTGGCAATAATGAGGATTTGACAAATAATCATCACGGTTCAAATGTGAACTCCCTGAAACAAGTTAGAGATGTTTCAACAAATTTAAACGACGAAAAATTTTTTAATTTCTTCCCAGACATTGATGCGTAGATACAATACTTGGCGATTCCATTTTGATTTCAGTACTTTCAATTGTAGAAACTTTTTGCGGAGTTTATGTAACACATAAAAATAAAAATGTTTAATTGAAATACAAATTTATGGTATGGTAAAAAATACTTGTCGATTATACCGCTTTGATTTCAATACTTTCTATTGCAAAAACTACTTATGGAAAAATATATATGGAAAAATATATAACATGTCCAATTAAAATAACAATAGGTAGAAAATGATGAGTCTTTAATTTCTAGTTGGTTTTTATTACTGACCCTTTTGTTCCAAATTTTTATTCGTCAAAAGGAACACACTTAAGAAACTTTATAAGTGCATATAAGTTATAAGTTACGTAATTACTTTTAAATAAAAATTTTTAACCTATTGCATAAGTAGAAAAAATATGGGAAAAAGAATTAAAGATATTTATTTAATAGATTGCAATTTAAAAAGTGTGATTGGAATAAAATACTTGCGAATATTGACACCTTCTTGGAAGGTGTTTTGATTTCAATACTTTCTATTGCAGAAATTTCTTTTATCGGATATTTACTTAGTTAATTCTGAATAAAAAAAAATTAAGCTATTGTGTAAGTAAAAAAAAGAAGGGAATAAGAATTAAAGATAACTTTTGTTCCAAATTTTTTTTTATTCGTCAAAAGGAACACACTTAAGAAACTTTAAAGTGCATATAAGTTATAAGTTACGTAATTACTTTTAAATAAAAAATTTTTATATATGTCTACTCAAAAATGTATTACATTGATTTACAATCGTTTTTCCAGTTATTTTTACAGCTGTATATTTTTGACATAACTGAACAAATACGTGTATATAGCCGTATAAATACATTAAGAAGCACGAATGAGTTATTCAACTAAAAATCCCTGTTAAAATACAGCTTTAAATACACCTATAAATAATTAGAATATATATAAAAATATAATTCATCGAATCCCTAGTAGAATTCAGAATATAAGAAATAGCTGGGAAATTAATAAATGGACAGCGAAAATGGTTAGGTATTGACTCTCGATGAAACGCTTTTTCGCCCATTTCTCGCACATTTATTGGAATGAGCATAACGACCAAACATAAAGTATTCATTTCTTGGTAATGTTCTAAACAAAATGCGAAGCATGTTGTGAAATTTGATCCCTTTTACCATTTCCGATCGAGTCCGACGATTGTTTGCGTTCGTAGAAACACTCATTTTCAAGATATTTTAACTTTTATAAATTAATCACCAAATTGATCCGAAACATTTTTGCAGGCTTGTTCATAGCCTATAATGCGCCAGGTATCCTGCTTACGGAAACTAGTTTTACAAGCTTCAAAATACTTAGTTCAATCCTAACATTTATAGATTATTCTATAAAATAGCTAGGAAAGGTTAAAAAAAGCGTTTCATCGCAACCCCAAAAATATACCTAGTTTTAGCCTATTTCTTGTTTAACTGGCTTGGTACTGCTCACTAAATGGATTTCAATTCTACTAGGGATGGGGCACTTTTTTTAATAATAATATAGCTTTAAATTGCGTTTAAAATCGATCAAAGGTTCCCTGGTGGAAATTCAAAAATATTTTATAGTCGCTAAAGTAGTTTATAGGTATAAAATATAGAAATCATAATATTTTGTAGAAAATGTCGATTAAATACCTACTTTATTGGTATAAAATAATTATACTATATTAAATAGCCAAAAAATAGACACAAAATATGCTATTAAATTTAGCACTCGTTTTTATATCTATAAAAAAGCTATAAAAAATATTTGTAAAAATAACCTAAAATTTAATTTTTAAAGTTCAAAAAATTAAAAATATGTATTGTCAATATACATTTAATGTATAATTATTTACTTAAATAAATTGTTAAAATTTTTTCTTATATATAGAAACACTATTTTTAATAGGTAGAAACTAGGTGTAAATAATAGCTTAAAAATAGAACTATTAAATACCTAGAAACTTTCTATATTATTTTTAAATAAATAGTTTGAATTTAAAAATTAGTATTATTTATTTATTTATTTTAAATAAATTTATATTAGAAGAATGCCCTTTTTACATATAGTAGCAAAATAATATATTATGTTTTACGGTATAAATAAGAGTAGTAAGGGTACCTTATAGCGCGCCGACATGGGCGTGGCCTAACAACAATGGTGTCTGGCGCGAACAATGAAA
>JANSJX010000419.1:0-28098 GCA_026168455.1 Theocolax elegans
CTGAAACAAGCTGAATAAGACTAAAAATATTTTCCCATTTCTAGCAGTGGAAGCTAGGGTCCTAAGCACGAAGATTTTTTTGACAGCAATCAGGTTATTAAATACCATAGATTAGAGACAATTATAAGATACCCGTCTATGTGTTGATATTTCTGATAACGGCAAGAAGCAAAAGTCTGGACTTTGACTGACTTCCTGTCATCGTTACAATTGCAACTGACATTATTGATTATCGGAAACGTTACCACACTAGCAGGAAACTTAAGCTCATTTTAGCTACCTTAAGCTGAAAGTTAGCTCCACTGCAATAAGAACAGTGTCTCCAAGCTATCTCCGGCTAGAAATGAGCTGAAACAAGGAAACTTAAGCTCATTTTAGCTACCTTAAGCTGAAAGTTAACTCCACTGCAATATGAACAGTGTCTCCAAGCTATCTCCGGCTAGAAATGAGCTGAAACAAGGAAACTTAAGCTCATTTTAGCTACCTTAAGCTGAAAGTTAGCTCCACTGCAATAAGAACAGTGTCTCCAAGCTGACTGCGGCTTGAAATGAGCTGAAACAAGGAAACTTAAGCTCATTTTAAGCTACCTTAGAGCTGAAGGTTTAGCTCCACTGCAATAATGAATAGTGTCTTCCAAGCTGTCTGCGGCTTGAAATGAGCTGAAAGCAGGAAACTTAAGCTCATTTATAGCTACCTTAAGCTGAAAGCTAGGCATCCACTGCATAATGAAGACAAGTGTTTTCCAAGCTATCTCGCGGCTAGAATGGAGCTGAACAAGGAACTTAAAAGCTTCATTTTAAGCTACCCTCAGCTGAAAGTAGCTCCACTGCAATAAGAACAGTGTCTCCAAGCTATCTCCGGCTAGAAATGAGCTGAATTAAGGAACTTAAGCTCATTTTAGCTACCTTAAAGCTGAAGTTAGCTCCACTGCAATAAGAACAGTGTCTCCAGCTATCTCCGTCTAGAAATGAGCTGAAGCAAGGAAACTTAAGCTCATTTTAGCTACCTCAAGCTGAAAGCTAGCTCCACTGCAATAAGCGCAGTGCTCCAAGCTGTCTGCGGCTTGAAATGAGCTGAAACAAGCTGAAACAAGCTGAATAAGACTAAAAATATTTTCCCATTTGTCTAGCAGTGGAAGCTAGGGTCCTAAGCACGTAAGATTTTTTTGACAGCAATCAGGTTATTAAATACCATAGATTAGAGACAATTATAAGATACCCGTCTATGTGTTGATATTTCTGATAACGGCAAGAAGCAAAAGTCTGGACTTTGACTGGACTTCCTGTCATCGTTACAATTGCAACTGACATTATTGATTATCGGAAACGTTACCACACTAGCAGGAAACTTAAGCTCATTTTAGCTACCTTAAGCTGAATGTTAGCTCCACTGCAATAAGAACAGTGTCTCCAAGCTATCTCCGGCTAGAAATGAGCTGAATTAAGGAAACTTAAGCTCATTTTAGCTACCTTAAGCTGAAAGTTAGCTCCACTGCAATAAGAACAGTGTCTCCAAGCTATCTCCGGCTAGAAATGAGCTGAAGCAAGGAAACTTAAGCTCATTGTTAGCTACCATCAGCTGAAAGCTAGCTCCACTGCAATAAGCGCAGTGTTTCAAGCTGTCTGCGGCTTGAAATGAGCTGAAACAAGCTGAAACAAGCTGAATAAGACTAAAAATATTTTCCCATTTGTCTAGCAGTGGAAGCTAGGGTCCTAAGCACGTAAGATTTTTTTGACAGCAATCAGGTTATTAAATACCATAGATTAGAGACAATTATAAGATACCCGTCTATGTGTTGATATTTTCTGATAACGGCAAGAAGAAAAGTCCTGGACTTTGACTGACTTCCTGTCATCGTTACAATTGCAACTGACATTATTGGATTATCGGAAACGTTACCACACTAGCAGGAAACTTAAGCTCATTTTAGCTACCTTAAGCTGAAAGTTAGCTCCACTGCAATAAGACAGTGTCTCCAAGCTAGCTCCGGCTAGAAATGAGCTGAAACAAGGAACTTAAGCTCACTTTTAGCTACCTTAAGCTGAAAGGTTAGCTCCACTGCAATATGAACAGTGTCTCCAAGCTATCTCCAGCTAGAAATGAGCTGAATTAAGGAAACTTAAGCTCATTTTAGCTACCTTAAGCTGAAGTTAACTCCACGCAATATGAACAGTGTCTCCAAGCTATCTCCGGCTAGAAATGAGCTGAAACAAGGAAACTTAAGCTCATTTTAGCTACCTTAAGCTGAAAGTTAGCTCCACTGCAATAGAACAGTGTCTCCAAGCTGACTGCGGCTTGAAATGAGCTGAAACAAGGAAACTTAAGCTCATTTTAGCTACCTTAAGCTGAAAGTTAGCTCCACTGCAATATGAACAGTGTTTCCAAGCTATCTCCGGCTAGAAATGAGCTGAAACAAGGAAACTTAAGCTCATTTTAGCTACCTCAAGCTGAAAGTTAGCTCCACTGCAATAAGATCAGTGTCTCCAAGCTATCTCCGGCTAGAAATGAGCTGAAGCAATGGAAACTTAAGCTCAGTTTAGCTACTCAAGCTGAAAGCTAGCTCCACTGCAATAAGCGCAGTGTCTCCAAGCTATCTCCGCTAGAAATGAGCTGAAAACAAGGAAACTTAAGCTCATTTTAGCACCTTAAGCTGAAAGTTAACTCCACTGCAATGTGAACAGTGTCCCCAAGCTATCTCCGGCTAGAATGAGCTGAAACAAGGAAACTTAAGCTCATTTTAGCTACCTTAAGCTGAAAGTTAGCTCCACTGCATAAGAACAGTGTCTCCAAGCTGACTTGCGGCTTGAAATGAGCTGAAACAAGGGAAACTTAAGCTCATTTTAGCTACCTTAAAGCTGAAAGGTTAGCTCCACTGCAATATGAATAGTGTTTCCAAGCTATCTCCGGCTAGAAATGAGCTGAAACAAGGAAACTTAAGCTCATTTTAGCTACCTCAAGCTGAAAGTTAGCTCCACTGCAATAAGAACAGTGTCTCCAAGCTATCTCCGGCTAGAAATGAGCTGAATTAAGGAAACTTAAGCTCATTTTAGCTACCTTAAGCTGAAAGTTACTCCACTGCAATAGAAAAGTGTCTCCAAGCTATCTCCGGCTAGAAATGGAGCTGAAGCAAGGAAACTTAAGCTCATTTTAGCTACCTCAGCTGAAAGCTAGCTCCCACTGCAATAAGCGCAGTGTCTCCAAGCTGTCTGCGGCTATGAATGAGCTGAAACAAGCTGAAACAAGCTGAATAAGACTAAAAATATTTTCCCATTTGTCTATCAGTGGAAGCTAGGGTCCTAAGCACGTAAGATTTTTTTTGACAGCAATCAGGTTATTAAATACCATAGATTAGAGACAATTATAAGATACCGTCTATGTGTTGATATTTCTGATAACGGCAAGAAGCAAAAGTCTGGACTTTGACTGACTTTCCTGTCATCGTTACAATTGCAACTGACATTATTGATTATCGGAAACGTTACCACACTAGCAGGAAACTTAAGCTCATTTTAGCTACCTTAAGCTGAATGTTAGCTCCACTGCAATAAGAACAGTGTCTCCAAGCTATCTCCGGCTAGAAATGAGCTGAAACAAGGAAACTTAAGCTCATTTTAGCTACCTTAAGCTGAAAGTTAGCTCCACTGCAATATGAACAGTGTCTCCAGCTATCTCCAGCTAGAAATGAGCTGAATTAAGGAAACTTAAGCTCATTTTAGCTACCTTAAGCTGAAAGTTAACTCCACTGCAATATGAACAGTGTCTCCAAGCTATCTCCGGCTAGAAATGTGCTGAAACAAGGAAACTTAAGCTCATTTAGCTACCTTAAGCTGAAAGTTAGCTCCACTGCAATAAGAACAGTGTCTCCAAGCTGACTGCGGCTTGAAAATGAGCTGAAACAAGGGAAACTTAAGCTCATTTTAGCTACCTTAAGCTGAAAGTTAGCTCCACTGCAATATGAATAGTGTCTCCAAGCTATCTCCGGCTAGAAATGAGCTGAAGCAAGGAAACTTAAGCTCATTTTAGCTACCTTAAGCTGAAAGTTAGCTCCACTGCAATAAGAACAGTGTCTCCAAGCTATCTCCGGCTAGAAATGAGCTGAAGCAAGGAAACTTAAGCTCATTTTAGCTACCTCAAGCTGAAAGCTAGCTCCACTGCAATAAGCGCAGTGTCTCCAAGCTGTCTGCGGCTTGAAATGAGCTGAAACAAGCTGAAACAAGCTGAATAAGACTAAAAATATTTTCCCATTTGTCTAGCAGTGGAAGCTAGGATCCTAAGCACGTAAGATTTTTTTGACAGCAATCAGGTTATTAAATACCATAGATTAGAGACAATTATAAGATACCCGTCTATGTGTTGATATTTCTGATAACGGCAAGAAGCAAAAGTCTGGACTTTGACTGACTTCCTGTCATCGTTACAATTGCAACTGACATTATTGATTATCGGAAACGTTACCACACTAGCAGGAAACTTAAGCTCATTTTAGCTACCTTAAGCTGAAAGTTAGCTCCACTGCAATAAGAACAGTGTCTCCAAGCTATCTCCGGCTAGAAATGAGCTGAAACAAGGAAACTTAAGCTCATTTTAGCTACCTTAAGCTGAAAGTTAACTCCACTGCAATATGAACAGTGTCTCCAAGCTATCTCCGGCTAGAAATGAGCTGAAACAAGGAAACTTAAGCTCATTTTAGCTACCTTAAGCTGAAAGTTAGCTCCACTGCAATAAGAACAGTGTCTCCAAGCTGACTGCGGCTTGAAATGAGCTGAAACAAGGAAACTTAAGCTCATTTTAGCTACCTTAAGCTGAAAGTTAGCTCCACTGCAATATGAATAGTGTCTCCAAGCTGTCTGCGGCTTGAAATGAGCTGAAACAAGGAAACTTAAGCTCATTTTAGCTACCTTAAGCTGAAAGTTAGCTCCACTGCAATAAGAACAGTGTTTCCAAGCTATCTCCGGCTAGAAATGAGCTGAAACAAGGAAACTTAAGCTCATTTTAGCTACCTCAAGCTGAAAGTTAGCTCCACTGCAATAAGAACAGTGTCTCCAAGCTATCTCCGGCTAGAAATGAGCTGAATTAAGGAAACTTAAGCTCATTTTAGCTACCTTAAGCTGAAAGTTAGCTCCACTGCAATAAGAACAGTGTCTCCAAGCTATCTCCGTCTAGAAATGAGCTAAAGCAAGGAAACTTAAGCTCATTTTAGCTACCTCAAGCTGAAAGCTAGCTCCACTGCAATAAGCGCAGTGTCTCCAAGCTGTCTGCGGCTTGAAATGAGCTGAAACAAGCTGAAACAAGCTGAATAAGACTAAAAATATTTTCCCATTTGTCTAGCAGTGGAAGCTAGGGTCCTAAGCACGTAAGATTTTTTTGACAGCAATCAGGTTATTAAATACCATAGATTAGAGACAATTATAAGATACCCGTCTATGTGTTGATATTTCTGATAACGGCAAGAAGCAAAAGTCTGGACTTTGACTGACTTCCTGTCATCGTTACAATTGCAACTGACATTATTGATTATCGGAAACGTTACCACACTAGCAGGAAACTTAAGCTCATTTTAGCTACCTTAAGCTGAAAGTTAGCTCCACTGCAATAAGAACAGTGTCTCCAAGCTATCTCCGGCTAGAAATGAGCTGAAACAAGGAAACTTAAGCTCATTTTAGCTACCTTAAGCTGAAAGTTAGCTCCACTGCAATATGAACAGTGTCTCCAAGCTATCTCCAGCTAGAAATGAGCTGAATTAAGGAAACTTAAGCTCATTTTAGCTACCTTAAGCTGAAAGTTAACTCCACTGCAATATGAACAGTGTCTCCAAGCTATCTCCGGCTAGAAATGAGCTGAAACAAGGAAACTTAAGCTCATTTTAGCTACCTTAAGCTGAAAGTTAGCTCCACTGCAATAAGAACAGTGTCTCCAAGCTGACTGCGGCTTGAAATG
The DNA here is from genome assembly GCA_026168455.1 of Theocolax elegans. Taxonomy (NCBI): domain Eukaryota; kingdom Metazoa; phylum Arthropoda; class Insecta; order Hymenoptera; family Cerocephalidae; genus Theocolax; species Theocolax elegans. The sequence goes on from JANSJX010000419.1 coordinate 5,938, forward strand.
AGCTGAAACAAGGAAACTTAAGCTCATTTTAGCTACCTTAAGCTGAAAGTTAGCTCCACTGCAATATGAATAGTGTCTCCAAGCTATCTCCGGCTAGAAATGAGCTGAAGCAAGGAAACTTAAGCTCATTTTAGCTACCTTAAGCTGAAAGTTAGCTCCACTGCAATAAGAACAGTGTCTCCAAGCTATCTCCGGCTAGAAATGAGCTGAAGCAAGGAAACTTAAGCTCATTTTAGCTACCTCAAGCTGAAAGCTAGCTCCACTGCAATAAGCGCAGTGTCTCCAAGCTGTCTGCGGCTTGAAATGAGCTGAAACAAGCTGAAACAAGCTGAATAAGACTAAAAATATTTTCCCATTTGTCTAGCAGTGGAAGCTAGGGTCCTAAGCACGTAAGATTTTTTTGACAGCAATCAGGTTATTAAATACCATAGATTAGAGACAATTATAAGATACCCGTCTATGTGTTGATATTTCTGATAACGGCAAGAAGCAAAAGTCTGGACTTTGACTGACTTCCTGTCATCGTTACAATTGCAACTGACATTATTGATTATCGGAAACGTTACCACACTAGCAGGAAACTTAAGCTCATTTTAGCTACCTTAAGCTGAAAGTTAGCTCCACTGCAATAAGAACAGTGTCTCCAAGCTATCTCCGGCTAGAAATGAGCTGAAACAAGGAAACTTAAGCTCATTTTAGCTACCTTAAGCTGAAAGTTAACTCCACTGCAATATGAACAGTGTCTCCAAGCTATCTCCGGCTAGAAATGAGCTGAAACAAGGAAACTTAAGCTCATTTTAGCTACCTTAAGCTGAAAGTTAGCTCCACTGCAATAAGAACAGTGTCTCCAAGCTGACTGCGGCTTGAAATGAGCTGAAACAAGGAAACTTAAGCTCATTTTAGCTACCTTAAGCTGAAAGTTAGCTCCACTGCAATATGAATAGTGTCTCCAAGCTGTCTGCGGCTTGAAATGAGCTGAAACAAGGAAACTTAAGCTCATTTTAGCTACCTTAAGCTGAAAGTTAGCTCCACTGCAATAAGAACAGTGTTTCCAAGCTATCTCCGGCTAGAAATGAGCTGAAACAAGGAAACTTAAGCTCATTTTAGCTACCTCAAGCTGAAAGTTAGCTCCACTGCAATAAGAACAGTGTCTCCAAGCTATCTCCGGCTAGAAATGAGCTGAATTAAGGAAACTTAAGCTCATTTTAGCTACCTTAAGCTGAAAGTTAGCTCCACTGCAATAAGAACAGTGTCTCCAAGCTATCTCCGTCTAGAAATGAGCTAAAGCAAGGAAACTTAAGCTCATTTTAGCTACCTCAAGCTGAAAGCTAGCTCCACTGCAATAAGCGCAGTGTCTCCAAGCTGTCTGCGGCTTGAAATGAGCTGAAACAAGCTGAAACAAGCTGAATAAGACTAAAAATATTTTCCCATTTGTCTAGCAGTGGAAGCTAGGGTCCTAAGCACGTAAGATTTTTTTGACAGCAATCAGGTTATTAAATACCATAGATTAGAGACAATTATAAGATACCCGTCTATGTGTTGATATTTCTGATAACGGCAAGAAGCAAAAGTCTGGACTTTGACTGACTTCCTGTCATCGTTACAATTGCAACTGACATTATTGATTATCGGAAAAGTTACCACACTAGCAGGAAACTTAAGCTCATTTTAGCTACCTTAAGCTGAATGTTAGCTCCACTGCAATAAGAACAGTGTCTCCAAGCTATCTCCGGCTAGAAATGAGCTGAATTAAGGAAACTTAAGCTCATTTTAGCTACCTTAAGCTGAAAGTTAGCTCCATTGCAATAAGAACAGTGTCTCCAAGCTATCTCCGGCTAGAAATGAGCTGAAGCAAGGAAACTTAAGCTCATTTTAGCTACCTCAAGCTGAAAGCTAGCTCCACTGCAATAAGCGCAGTGTCTCCAAGCTGTCTGCGGCTTGAAATGAGCTGAAACAAGCTGAAACAAGCTGAATAAGACTAAAAATATTTTCCCATTTGTCTAGCAGTGGAAGCTAGGGTCCTAAGCACGTAAGATTTTTTGACAGCAATCAGGTTATTAAATACCATAGATTAGAGACAATTATAAGATACCCGTCTATGTGTTGATATTTCTGATAACGGCAAGAAGCAAAAGTCTGGACTTTGACTGACTTTCTGTCATCGTTACAATTGCAACTGACATTATTGATTATCGGAAACGTTACCACACTAGCAGGAAACTTAAGCTCATTTTAGCTACCTTAAGCTGAAAGTTAGCTCCACTGCAATAAGAACAGTGTCTCCAAGCTATCTCCGGCTAGAAATGAGCTGAAACAAGGAAACTTAAGCTCATTTTAGCTACCTTAAGCTGAAAGTTAGCTCCACTGCAATATGAACAGTGTCTCCAAGCTATCTCCAGCTAGAAATGAGCTGAATTAAGGAAACTTAAGCTCATTTTAGCTACCTTAAGCTGAATGTTAGCTCCACTGCAATAAGAACAGTGTCTCCAAGCTATCTCCGGCTAGAAATGAGCTGAAACAAGGAAACTTAAGCTCATTTTAGCTACCTTAAGCTGAAAGTTAGCTCCACTGCAATATGAACAGTGTCTCCAAGCTATCTCCAGCTAGAAATGAGCTGAATTAAGGAAACTTAAGCTCATTTTAGCTACCTTAAGCTGAATGTTAGCTCCACTGCAATAAGAACAGTGTCTCCAAGCTATCTCCGGCTAAAAATGAGCTGAAACAAGGAAACTTAAGCTCATTTTAGCTACCTCAAGCTGAAAGTTAGCTCCACTGCAATAAGAACAGTGTCTCCAAGCTGACTGCGGCTGGAAATGAGCTGAAACAAGCTGAAACAAGCTGAATAAGACTAAAAATATTTTCCCATTTGTCTAGCAGTGGAAGCTAGGGTCCTAAGCACGTAAGATTTTTTTGACAGCAATCAGGTTATTAAATACCATAGATTAGAGACAATTATAAGATACCCGTCTATGTGTTGATATTTCTGATAACGGCAAGAAGCAAAAGTCTGGACTTTGACTGACTTCCTGTCATCGTTACAATTGCAACTGACATTATTGATTATCGGAAAAGTTACCACACTAGCAGGAAACTTAAGCTCATTTTAGCTACCTTAAGCTGAATGTTAGCTCCACTGCAATAAGAACAGTGTCTCCAAGCTATCTCCGGCTAGAAATGAGCTGAATTAAGGAAACTTAAGCTCATTTTAGCTACCTTAAGCTGAAAGTTAGCTCCATTGCAATAAGAACAGTGTCTCCAAGCTATCTCCGGCTAGAAATGAGCTGAAGCAAGGAAACTTAAGCTCATTTTAGCTACCTCAAGCTGAAAGCTAGCTCCACTGCAATAAGCGCAGTGTCTCCAAGCTGTCTGCGGCTTGAAATGAGCTGAAACAAGCTGAAACAAGCTGAATAAGACTAAAAATATTTTCCCATTTGTCTAGCAGTGGAAGCTAGGGTCCTAAGCACGTAAGATTTTTTGACAGCAATCAGGTTATTAAATACCATAGATTAGAGACAATTATAAGATACCCGTCTATGTGTTGATATTTCTGATAACGGCAAGAAGCAAAAGTCTGGACTTTGACTGACTTCCTGTCATCGTTACAATTGCAACTGACATTATTGATTATCGGAAACGTTACCACACTAGCAGGAAACTTAAGCTCATTTTAGCTACCTTAAGCTGAAAGTTAGCTCCACTGCAATAAGAACAGTGTCTCCAAGCTATCTCCGGCTAGAAATGAGCTGAAACAAGGAAACTTAAGCTCATTTTAGCTACCTTAAGCTGAAAGTTAGCTCCACTGCAATATGAACAGTGTCTCCAAGCTATCTCCAGCTAGAAATGAGCTGAATTAAGGAAACTTAAGCTCATTTTAGCTACCTTAAGCTGAATGTTAGCTCCACTGCAATAAGAACAGTGTCTCCAAGCTATCTCCGGCTAGAAATGAGCTGAATTAAGGAAACTTAAGCTCATTTTAGCTACCTCAAGCTGAAAGTTAGCTCCACTGCAATAAGAACAGTGTCTCCAAGCTATCTCCGGCTAGAAATGAGCTGAAGCAAGGAAACTTCAGCTCATTTTAGCTACCTCAAACTGAAAGCTAGCTCCACTGCAATAAGAGCAGTGTCTCCAAGCTGACTGCGGCTTGAAATGAGCTGAATCAAGGAAACTTAAGCTTATTTTAGCTACCTCAAGCTGAATGTTAGCTCCACTGCAATAAGAACAGTGTCTCCAAGCTGACTGCGGCTAGAAATGAGCTGAAACAAGGAAACTTAAGCTCATTTTAGCTATCTTAAGCTGAAAGTTAGCTCCACTGCAATAAGAACAGTGTCTCCTAGCTGTCTGCGACTTGAAATGAGCTAAAACATGGAAACTTAAGCTCATTGTAGCTACCTCAAGCTGAAAGTTAGCTCCACTGCAATAAGAACAGTGTCTCCAAGCTATCTCCGGCTTGAAATGAGCTGAAACATGGAAACTTAAGCTCATTTTAGCTACCTCAAGCTGAAAGTTAGCTCCACTGCAATAAGAGCAGTGTCTCCAAGCTGTCTGCGGCTTGAAATGAGCTGAAACAAGGAAACTTAGGCTCATTTTAGCTACCTTAAGCTGAAAGTTAGCTCCACTGCAATAAGAACAGTGTCTCCAAGCTGACTGCGGCTTGAAATGAGCTGAAACATGGAAACTTAAGCTCATTGTAGCTACCTCAAGCTGAAAGTTAGCTCCACTGCAATAAGAGCAGTGTCTCCAAGCTGTCTGCGGCTTGAAATGAGCTGAAACAAGGAAACTTAAGCTCATTTTAGCTACCTTAAGCTGAAAGTTAGCTCCACTGCAATAAGAACAGTGTTTCCAAACTATCTCCGGCTAGAAATGAGCTGAAACAAGGAACCTTAAGCTCATTTTAGCTATCTTAAGCTGAAAGTTAGCTCCACTGCAATAAGAACAGTGTCTCCTAGCTGTCTGCGACTTGAAATGAGCTAAAACATGGAAACTTAAGCTCATTTTAGCTACCTCAAGCTGAAAGTTAGCTCCACTGCAATAAGAACAGTGTCTCCAAGCTATCTCCGGCTAGAAATGAGCTGAATTAAGGAAACTTAAGCTCATTTTAGCTACCTTAAGCTGAAAGTTAGCTCCACTGCAATATGAACAGTGTCTCCAAGCTATCTCCGGCTAGAAATGAGCTGAAACAAGGAAACTTAAGCTCATTTTAGCTACCTTAAGCTGAAAGTTAGCTCCACTGCAATAAGAACAGTGTCTCCAAGCTGGCTGCGGCTTGAAATGAGCTGAAACAAGGAAACTTAAGCTCATTTTAGCTACCTTAAGCTGAAAGTTAGCTCCACTGCAATATGAATAGTGTCTCCAAGCTGTCTGCGGCTTGAAATGAGCTGAAACAAGGAAACTTAAGCTCATTTTAGCTACCTTAAGCTGAAAGTTAGCTCCACTGCAATAAGAACAGTGTTTCCAAGCTATCTCCGGCTAGAAATGAGCTGAAACAAGGAAACTTAAGCTCATTTTAGCTACCTCAAGCTGAAAGTTAGCTCCACTGCAATAAGAACAGTGTCTCCAAGCTATCTCCGGCTAGAAATGAGCTGAATTAAGGAAACTTAAGCTCATTTTAGCTACCTCAAGCTGAAAGTTAGCTCCACTGCAATAAGAACAGTGTCTCCAAGCTATCTCCGGCTAGAAATGAGCTGAAGCAAGGAAACTTCAGCTCATTTTAGCTACCTCAAGCTGAAAGTTAGCTCCACTGCAATAAGAACAGTGTCTCCAAGCTATCTCCGGCTAGAAATGAGCTGAAGCAAGGAAACTTCAGCTCATTTTAGCTACCTCAAGCTGAATGTTAGCTCCACTGCAATAAGAACAGTGTCTCCAAGCTGACTGCGGCTAGAAATGAGCTGAAACAAGGAAACTTAAGCTCATTTTAGCTACCTTAAGCTGAAAGTTAACTCCACTGCAATATGAACAGTGTCTCCAAGCTATCTCCGGCTAGAAATGAGCTGAATTAAGGAAACTTAAGCTCATTTTAGCTACCTTAAGCTGAAAGTTAGCTCCACTGCAATAAGCGCAGTGTCTCCAAGCTGTCTGCGGCTTGAAATGAGCTGAAACAAGCTGAAACAAGCTGAATAAGACTAAAAATATTTTCCCATTTGTCTAGCAGTGGAAGCTAGGGTCCTAAGCACGTAAGATTTTTTTGACAGCAATCAGGTTATTAAATACCATAGATTAGAGACAATTATAAGATACCCGTCTATGTGTTGATATTTCTGATAACGGCAAGAAGCAAAAGTCTGGACTTTGACTGACTTCCTGTCATCGTTACAATTGCAACTGACATTATTGATTATCGGAAACGTTACCACACTAGCAGGAAACTTAAGCTCATTTTAGCTACCTTAAGCTGAAAGATAGCTCCACTGCAATAAGAACAGTGTCTCCAAGCTATCTCCGGCTAGAAATAAGCTGAAACAAGGAAACTTAAGCTCATTTTAGCTACCTTAAGCTGAAAGTTAGCTCCACTGCAATATGAACAGTGTCACCAAGCTATCTCCAGCTAGAAATGAGCTGAATTAAGGAAACTTAAGCTCATTTTAGCTACCTTAAGCTGAATGTTAGCTCCACTGCAATAAGAACAGTGTCTCCAAGCTATCTCCGGCTAGAAATGAGCTGAATTAAGGAAACTTAAGCTCATTTTAGCTACCTCAAGCTGAAAGTTAGCTCCACTGCAATAAGAACAGTGTCTCCAAGCTATCTCCGGCTAGAAATGAGCTGAAGCAAGGAAACTTCAGCTCATTTTAGCTACCTCAAGCTGAAAGCTAGCTCCACTGCAATAAGAGCAGTGTCTCCAAGCTGACTGCGGCTTGAAATGAGCTGAATCAAGGAAACTTAAGCTTATTTTAGCTACCTCAAGCTGAATGTTAGCTCCACTGCAATAAGAACAGTGTCTCCAAGCTGACTGCGGCTAGAAATGAGCTGAAACAAGGAAACTTAAGCTCATTTTAGCTATCTTAAGCTGAAAGTTAGCTCCACTGCAATAAGAACAGTGTCTCCAAGCTGACTGCGGCTTGAAATGAGCTGAAACATGGAAACTTAAGCTCATTGTAGCTACCTCAAGCTGAAAGTTAGCTCCACTGCAATAAGAGCAGTGTCTCCAAGCTGTCTGCGGCTTGAAATGAGCTGAAACAAGGAAACTTAAGCTCATTTTAGCTACCTTAAGCTGAAAGTTAGCTCCACTGCAATAAGAACAGTGTTTCCAAACTATCTCCGGCTAGAAATGAGCTGAAACAAGGAACCTTAAGCTCATTTTAGCTATCTTAAGCTGAAAGTTAGCTCCACTGCAATAAGAACAGTGTCTCCTAGCTGTCTGCGACTTGAAATGAGCTAAAACATGGAAACTTAAGCTCATTTTAGCTACCTCAAGCTGAAAGTTAGCTCCACTGCAATAAGAACAGTGTCTCCAAGCTATCTCCGGCTAGAAATGAGCTGAAACAAGGAAACTTAAGCTCATTTTAGCTACCTTAAGCTGAAAGTTAGCTCCACTGCAATATGAACAGTGTCTCCAAGCTATCTCCAGCTAGAAATGAGCTGAATTAAGGAAACTTAAGCTCATTTTAGCTACCTTAAGCTGAATGTTAGCTCCACTGCAATAAGAACAGTGTCTCCAAGCTATCTCCGGCTAGAAATGAGCTGAATTAAGGAAACTTAAGCTCATTTTAGCTACCTCAAGCTGAAAGTTAGCTCCACTGCAATAAGAACAGTGTCTCCAAGCTATCTCCGGCTAGAAATGAGCTGAAGCAAGGAAACTTCAGCTCATTTTAGCTACCTCAAGCTGAAAGCTAGCTCCACTGCAATAAGAGCAGTGTCTCCAAGCTGACTGCGGCTTGAAATGAGCTGAATCAAGGAAACTTAAGCTTATTTTAGCTACCTCAAGCTGAATGTTAGCTCCGCTGCAATAAGAACAGTGTTTCCAAGCTATCTCCGGCTAGAAATGAGCTGAAACAAGGAAACTTAAGCTCATTTTAGCTATCTTAAGCTGAAAGTTAGCTCCACTGCAATAAGAACAGTGTCTCCAAGCTGACTGCGGCTTGAAATGAGCTGAAACATGGAAACTTAAGCTCATTTTAGCTACCTCAAGCTGAAAGTTAGCTCCACTGCAATAAGAGCAGTGTCTCCAAGCTGTCTGCGGCTTGAAATGAGCTGAAACATGGAAACTTAAGCTCATTTTAGCTACCTCAAGCTGAAAGTTAGCTCCACTGCAATAAGAACAGTGTCTCCAAGCTATCTCCGGCTAGAAATGAGCTGAAGCAAGGAAACTTAAGCTCATTTTAGCTACCTCAAGCTGAAAGCTAGCTCCACTGCAATAAGCGCAGTGTCTCCAAGCTGTCTGCGGCTTGAAATGAGCTGAAACAAGCTGAAACAAGCTGAATAAGACTAAAAATATTTTCCCATTTGTCTAGCAGTGGAAGCTAGGGTCCTAAGCACGTAAGATTTTTTTGACAGCAATCAGGTTATTAAATACCATAGATTAGAGACAATTATAAGATACCCGTCTATGTGTTGATATTTCTGATAAAGGCAAGAAGCAAAAGTCTGGACTTTGACTGACTTCCTGTCATCGTTACAATTGCAACTGACATTATTGATTATCGGAAACGTTACCACACTAGCAGGAAACTTAAGCTCATTTTAGCTACCTTAAGCTGAAAGTTAGCTCCACTGCAATAAGAACAGTGTCTCCAAGCTATCTCCGGCTAGAAATGAGCTGAAACAAGGAAACTTAAGCTCATTTTAGCTACCTTAAGCTGAAAGTTAACTCCACTGCAATATGAACAGTGTCTCCAAGCTATCTCCGGCTAGAAATGAGCTGAAACAAGGAAACTTAAGCTCATTTTAGCTACCTTAAGCTGAATGTTAGCTCCACTGCAATAAGAACAGTGTCTCCAAGCTATCTCCGGCTTGAAATGAGCTGAAACAAGGAAACTTAAGCTCATTTTAGCTACCTTAAGCTGAAAGTTAGCTCCACTGCAATATGAATAGTGTCTCCAAGCTGTCTGCGGCTTGAAATGAGCTGAAACAAGGAAACTTAAGCTCGTTTTAGCTACCTTAAGCTGAAAGTTAGCTCCACTGCAATAAGAAGAGTGTCTCCAAGCTATCTCCGGCTTGAAATGAGCTGAAACAAGGAAACTTAAGCTCATTTTAGCTACCTCAAGCTGAAAGTTAGCTCCACTGCAATAAGAACAGTGTCTCCAAGCTATCTCCGGCTAGAAATGAGCTGAATTAAGGAAACGTAAGCTCATTTTAGCTATCTTAAGCTGAAAGTTAGCTCCACTGCAATAAGAACAGTGTCTCCAAGCTATCTCCGGCTAGAAATGAGCTGAAGCAAGGAAACTTAAGCTCATTTTAGCTACCTCAAGCTGAAAGCTAGCTCCACTGCAATAAGAGCAGTGTCTCCAAGCTGACTGCGGCTTGAAATGAGCTGAATCAAGGAAACTTAAGCTTATTTTGGCTACCTCAAGCTGAAAGTTAGCTCCACTGCAATAAGAACAGTGTCTCCAAGCTATCTCCGGCTAGAAATGAGCTGAATTAAGGAAACTTAAGCTCATTTAGCTACCTTAAGCTGAAAGTTAGCTCCACTGCAATAAGAACAGTGTCTCCAAGCTATCTCCGGCTAGAAATGAGCTGAAGCAAGGAAACTTAAGCTCATTTTAGCTACCTCAAGCTGAAAGTTAGCTCCACTGCAATAAGAACAGTGTCTCCAAGCTATCTCCGGCTAGAAATGAGCTGAAGCAAGGAAACTTAAGATCATTTTAGCTACCTTAAGCTGAATGTTAGCTCCACTGCAATAAGAACAGTGTCTCCAAGCTATCTCCGGCTAGAAATGAGCTGAATTAAGGAAACTTAAGCTCATTTTAGCTACCTTAAGCTGAAAGTTAGCTCCAATGCAATAAGAACAGTGTTTCCAAACTATCTCCGGCTAGAAATGAGCTGAAACAAGGAAACTTAAGCTCATTTTAGCTATCTTAAGCTGAAAGTTAGCTCCCTGCAATAAGAACAGTGTCTCCAAGCTATCTCCGGCTAGAAATGAGCTGAACAAGGAAACTTAAGATCATTTTAGCTACCTTAAGCTGAATGTTAGCTCCACTGCAATAAGAACAGTGTCTCCAACTATCTCCGGCTAGAAATGAGCTGAATTAAGGAAACTTAAGCTCATTTTAGCTACCTTAAGCTGAAAGTTAGCTCCAATGCAATAAGAACAGTGTTTCCAAACTATCTCCGGCTAGAAATGAGCTGAAACAAGGAAACTTAAGCTCATTTTAGCTATCTTAAGCTGAAAGTTAGGCTCCACTGCAATAAGACAGTGTCTCCTAGCTGTCTGCGACTTGAAATGAGCTAAAACATGGAAACTTAAGCTCATTTTAGCTACCTCAAGCTGAAAGTTAGCTCCACTGCAATAAGAACAGTGTCTCCAAGCTATCTCCGGCTAGAAATGAGCTGAATTAAGGAACGTAAGCTCATTTTAGCTATCTTAAGCTGAAAGTTAGCTCCACTGCAATAAGAACAGTGTCTCCAAGCTATCTCCGGCTAGAAATGAGCTGAAGCAAGGAACTTAAGCTCATTTAGCTACCTCAAGCTGAAAGCTAGCTCCACTGCAATAAGAGCAGTGTCTCCAAGCTGACTGCGGCTTGAAATGAGCTGAATCAAGGAAACTTAAGCTTATTTTGGCTACCTCAAGCTGAAAGTTAGCTCCACTGCAATAAGAACAGTGTCTCCAAGCTATCTCCGGCTAGAAATGAGCTGAATAAGGAAACTTAAGCTCATTTTAGCTACCTCAAGCTGAAAGTTAGCTCCACTGCAATAAGAACAGTGTCTCCAAGCTATCTCCGGCTAGAAATGAGCTGAATTAAGGAAACTTAAGCTCATTTTAGCTACCTTAAGCTGAAAGTTAGCTCCACTGCAATAAGAACAGTGTCTCCAAGCTATCTCCGCTAGAAATGAGCTGAAGCAAGGAAACTTAAGCTCATTTTAGCTACCTCAAGCTGAAAGCTAGCTCCACTGCAATAAGAGCAGTGTCTCCAAGCTGACTGCGGCTTGAAATGAAGCTGAATCAAGGAAACTTAAGCTTATTTGGCTACCTCAAGCTGAATGTTAGCTCCACTGCAATAAGAACAGTGTCTCCAAGCTGACTGCGGCTAGAAATGAGCTGAAACAAGGAAACTTAAGCTCAGTTTAGCTATCTTAAGCTGAAAGTTAGCTCCACTGCAATAAGAACAGTGTCTCCTAGCTGTCTGCGACTTGAAATGAGCTAAACCATGGAAACTTAAGCTCATTGTAGCTACCCTCACGCTGAAAGTTAGCTCCACTGCAATAAGAACCAGTGTCCTCCAAGCTATCTCCGGCTTGAAATGAGCTGAAACATGGAACTTAAGCTCATTTTAGCTACCTCAAGCTGAAAGTTAGCTCCACTGCAATAAGAGCAGTGTCTCCAAGCTGTCTGCGGCTTGAAATGAGCTGAAACAAGGAAACTTAAGCTCATTTAGCTACCTTAAGCTGAAAGTTAGCTCCAATGCAATAAGAACAGTGTTTCCAAACTATCTCCGGCTAGAAATGAGCTGAAACAAGGAAACTTAAGCTCATTTTAGCTACTTAAGCTGAAAGTTAGCTCCACTGCAATAAGAACAGTGTCTCCTAGCTGTCTGCGACTTGAAATGAGCTAAAACATGGAAACTTAAGCTCATTGTAGCTACCTCAGCTGAAAGTTAGCTCCACTGCAATAAGAACAGTGTCTCAAGCTATCTCCGGCTTGAAATGAGCTGAAACATGGAAACTTAAGCTCATTTTAGCTACCTCAAGCTGAAAGTTAGCTCCACTGCAATAAGAGCAGTGTCTCCAAGCTGTCTGCGGCTGAATGAGCTGAAACAAGGAAACTTAAGCTCATTTTAGCTACCTTAAGCTGAAAGTTAGCTCCAATGCAATAAGAACAGTGTTTCCAAACTATCTCCGGCTAGAAATGAGCTGAAACAAGGAAACTTAAGCTCATTTTAGCTATCTTAGCTGAAAGTTAGCTCCACTGCAATAAGAACAGTGTCTCCTAGCTGTCTGCGACTTGAATGAGCTAAAACATGGAAACTTAAGCTCATTTTAGCTACCTCAAGCTGAAAGTTAGCTCCACTGCAATAAGAACAGTGTCTCCAGCTATCTCCGGCTAGAAATGAGCTGAATTAAGGAAACTTAAGCTCATTTTAGCTACCTTCAGCTGAAAGTTAGCTCCACTGCATAAGAACAGTGTCTCCAGCTATCTCGGCTAGAAATGAGCTGAAGCAGGAAACTTAAGCTCATTTAGCACCCTCAAGCTGAAAGTTAGCTCCACTGCAATAAGAACAGTGTCTCCTAGCTGTCTGCGACTTGAAATGAGCTAAAACATGGAAACTTAAGCTCATTTTAGCTACCTCAAGCTGAAAGTTAGCTCCACTGCAATAAGAACAGTGTCTCCAAGCTATCTCCGGCTAGAAATGAGCTGAATTAAGGAAACTTAAGCTCATTTTAGCTACCTTCAGCTGAAAGTTAGCTCCACTGCAATAAGAACAGTGTCTCCAAGCTATCTCCGGCTAGAAATGAGCTGAAGCAAGGAAACTTAAGCTCATTTTAGCTACCTCAAGCTGAAAGTTAGCTCCACTGCAATAAGAACAGTGTCTCCAAGCTGACTGCGGCTTGAAATGAGCTGAATCAAGGAAAACTTAAGCTTATTTTGCTACCTCAAGCTGAATGTTAGCTCCACTGCAATAAGAACAGTGTCTCCAGCAGACTGCGGTAGAAATGAGCTGAAACAAGGAAACTTAAGCTCATTTTAGCTATCTTAAGCTGAAAGTTAGCTCCACTGCAATAAGAACAGTGTCTCCTAACCTATCTCGGACTTAGAAATGAGCTGAAAGCAAGGAAAACTTAAGTCTCCATTTTAGCTACCTCAAGCTGAAAGTTAGCTCCACTGCAATAAAGACAGTTGTCTCCCAAGCTATCCTCCGGTTAGAAATGAGCGTGAAAGCAATGGAACTTAAGCTCATTGTTAGCTACCTCCAAGCTGAAATGTTAGCTCCACTGCAATAAGAACAGTGTCTCCAGCTATCTGCGGCTTAGAAATGAGCTGAATACAGGAAACTTAACGCTCATTTTAGCTACCTCAAGCTGAAAGTAGCTCCACTGCAATAAGAACAGTGTCTCCAAGCTGACTGCGGCTTGAAATGAGCTGAATCAAGGAACTTAAGCTTATTTTGGCTACCTCAAGCTGATGTTAGCTCCACTGCAATAAGAACAGTGTCTCCAAGCAGACTGCGGCTAGAAATGAGCTGAAACAAGGAAACTTAAGCTCATTTTAGCTATCTTAAGCTGAAAGTTAGCTCCACTGCATAAGAACAGTGTCTCCTAGCTGTCTGCGACTTGAAATGAGCTAAAACATGGAAACTTAAGCTCATTGTAGCTACCTCAAGCTGAAAGTTAGCTCCACTGCAATAAGAACAGTGTCTCCAAGCTATCTCCGCTTTGAAATGAGCTGAAACATGGAAACTTAAGCTCATTTTAGCTACCTCAAGCTGAAAGTTAGCTCCACTGCAATAAGAGCAGTGTCTCCAAGCTGTCTGCGGCTTGAAATGAGCTGAAACAAGGAAACTTAAGCTCATTTTAGCTACCTTAAGCTGAAAGTTAGCTCCACTGCAATAAGACAGTGTCTCCAAGCTGACTGCGGCTTGAAATGAGCTGAAACATGGAAACTTAAGCTCATTTTAGCTACCTCAAGCTGAAAGTAAGCTCCACTGCAATAAGAGCAGTGTCTCCAAGCTGTCTGCGGCTTGAAATGAGCTGAAACAAGGAAGCTTAAGCTCATTTTAGCTACCTTAAGCTGAAAGTTAGCTCCACTGCAATAAGAACAGTGTTTCCAAAGCTATCTCCGGCTAGAAATGAGCTGAAACAAGGAACCTTAAGCTCATTTTAGCTATCTTAAGCTGAAAGTTAGCTCCACTGCAATAAGAACAGTGTCTCCTAGCTGTCTGCGACTTGAAATGAGCTAAAACATGGAAACTTAAGCTCATTTTAGCTACCTCAAGCTGAAAGTTAGCTCCACTGCAATAGAACAGTGTCTCCAAGCTATCTCCGGCTAGAAATGAGCTGAATTAAGGAAACCTTAAGCTCATTTTAGCTACCTTAAGCTGAAAGTTAGCTCCACTGCAATAAGAACAGTGTCTCCAAGCTATCTCCGTCTAGAAATGAGCTGAAGCAAGGAAACTTAAGCTCATTTTAGCTACCTCAAGCTGAAAGCTAGCTCCACTGCAATAAGCGCAGTGTCTCCAAGCTGTCTGCGGCTTGAAATGAGCTGAAATAAGCTGAAACAAGCTGAATAAGACTAAAAATATTTTCCCATTTGTCTAGCAGTGGAAGCTAGGGTCCTAAGCACGTAAGATTTTTTTGACAGCAATCAGGTTATTAAATACCATAGATTAGAGACAATTATAAGATACCCGTCTATGTGTTGATATTTCTGATAACGGCAAGAAGCAAAAGTCCTGGACTTTGACTGACTTCCTGTCATCGTTACAATTGCCAACTGACATTATTGATTATCGGAAACGTTACCACACTAGCAGGAAACTTAAGCTCATTTTAGCTACCTTAAGCTGAAAGTTAGCTCCACCTGCAATAAAAACAGTGTCTCCAAGCTATCTCCGGCTAGAAATGATGCTGAAACAAGGAACTTAAGCTCATTTTAGCTACCTTAAGCTGAAAGTTAGCTCCACTGCAATATGAACAGTGTCTCCAAGCTATCTCCAGCTAGAAATGAGCTGAATCAGGAAACTTAAGCTTATTTAGCTACATCAAGCTGATGTTAGCTCCACTGCACATAAGAACAGTGTCTCCAAGCTGACTGCGGCTAGAAATGAGCTGAAACAAGGAAACTTAAGCTCATTTTAGCTAACCTCAAGCTGAAGGTTAGCTCCACTGCAATAAGAACAGTGTCTCCAAGCTATCTCCGGCTAGAAATGAGCTGAAACAAGGAAACTTAAGCTCATTTTAGCTATCTTAAGCTGAAAGCTAGCTCACTGCAATAAGAGCAGGGTCCTCCAAGCTGACTGCGGCTTGAAATGAGCTGAATCAGGAAACTTAAGCTCTTTTAGCTACCTCAAGCTGAAAGTTAGCTCCACTGCAATAAGAGCAGTGTCTCCAAGCTGTCTGCGGCTTGAAATGAGCTGAAACAAGGAAACTTAAGCTCATTTTAGCTACCTTAAGCTGAAAGTTAGCTCCACTGCAATAAGAACAGTGTCTCCAAGCTGACTGCGGCTTGAAATGAGCTGAAACATGGAAACTTAAGCTCATTTTAGCTACCTTAAGCTGAATGTTAGCTCCACTGCAATAAGAGCAGTGTCTCCAAGCTGTCTGCGGCTTGAAATGAGCTGAAACAAGGAAACTTAAGCTCATTTTAGCTACCTTAAGCTGAAAGTTAGCTCCACTGCAATAAGAACAGTGTCTCCAAGCTGACTGCGGCTTGAAATGAGCTGAAACATGGAAACTTAAGCTCATTTTAGCTACCTTAAGCTGAATGTTAGCTCCACTGCAATAAGAACAGTGTCTCCAAGCTATCCCGGCTAGAAATGAGCTGAAACAAGGAAACTTAAGCTCATTTTAGCTATCTTAAGCTGAAAGCTAGCTCCACTGCAATAAGAGCAGTGTCTCCAAGCTGACTGCGGCTTGAAATGAGCTGAATCAAGGAAACTTAAGCTTATTTTAGCTACCTCAAGCTGAATGTTAGCTCCACTGCAATAAGAACAGTGTCTCCAAGCTGACTGCGGCTAGAAATGAGCTGAAACAAGGAAACTTAAGCTCATTTTAGCTATCTTAAGCTGAAAGTTAGCTCCACTGCAATAAGAGCAGTGTCTCCAAGCTGACTGCGGCTTGAAATGAGCTGAAGCAAGGAAACTTAAGCTCATTTTAGCTACCTCAAGCTGAAAGCTAGCTCCACTGCAATAAGCGCAGTGTCTCCAAGCTGTCTGCGGCTGAAATGAGCTGAAATAAGCTGAAACAAGCTGAATAAGACTAAAAATATTTTCCCATTTGTCTAGCAGTGGAAGCTAGGGTCCTAAGCACGTAAGATTTTTTTGACAGCAATCAGGTTATTAAATACCATAGATTAGAGACAATTATAAGATACCCGTCTATGTGTTGATATTTCTGATAACGGCAAGAAGCAAAAGTCTGGACTTTGACTGACTTCCTGTCATCGTTACAATTGCAACTGACATTATTGATTATCGGAAACGTTACCACACTAGCAGGAAACTTAGCTCATTTTAGCTACCTTAAGCTGAAAGTTAGCTCCACTGCAATAAAACAGTGTCTCCAAGCTATCTCCGGCTAGAAATGAGCTGAAACAAGGAACTTAAGCTCATTTTAGCTACCTTAAGCTGAAAGTTAGCTCCACTGCAATAAGAGCAGTGTCTCCAAGCTGTCTGCGGCTTGAAATGAGCTGAAACAAGGAAACTTAAGCTCATTTTAGCTACCTCAAGCTGAAAGCTAGCTCCACTGCAATAAGAGCAGTGTCTCCAAGCTATCTCCGGCTAGAAATGAGCTGAAGCAAGGAAACTTAAGCTCATTTTAGCTACCTCAAGCTGAAAGCTAGCTCCACTGCAATAAGAACAGTGTCTCCAAGCTGACTGCGGCTTGAAATGAGCTGAAACATGGAAACTTAAGCTCATTTTAGCTACCTTAAGCTGAATGTTAGCTCCACTGCAATAAGAACAGTGTCTCCAAGCTATCTCCGGCTAGAAATGAGCTGAAACAAGGAAACTTAAGCTCATTTTAGCTATCTTAAGCTGAAAGCTAGCTCCACTGCAATAAGAGCAGTGTCTCCAAGCTGACTGCGGCTTGAAATGAGCTGAATCAAGGAAACTTAAGCTTATTTTAGCTACCTCAAGCTGAATGTTAGCTCCACTGCAATAAGAACAGTGTCTCCAAGCTGACTGCGGCTAGAAATGAGCTGAAACAAGGAAACTTAAGCTCATTTTAGCTATCTTAAGCTGAAAGTTAGCTCCACTGCAATAAGAACAGTGTCTCCTAGCTGTCTGCGGCTTGAAATGAGCTGAAACAAGGAAACTTAAGCTCATTTTAGCTACCTTAAGCTGAAAGTTAGCTCCACTGCAATAAGAACAGTGTTTCCAAGCTATCTCCGGCTAGAAATGAGCTGAAACAAGGAAACTTAAGCTCATTTTAGCTACGTCAAGATGAAAGTTAGCTCCACTGCAATAAGAACAGTGTCTCCAAGCTGACTGCGGCTTGAAATGAGCTGAAACATGGAAACTTAAGCTCATTTTAGCTACCTCAAGCTGAAAGTTAGCTCCACTGCAATAAGAGCAGTGTCTCCAAGCTGTCTGCGGCTTGAAATGAGCTGAAACAAGGAAACTTAAGCTCATTTTAGCTACCTCAAGCTGAAAGTTAGCTCCACTGCAATAAGAACAGTGTCTCCAAGCTGACTGCGGCTTGAAATGAGCTGAAACATGGAAACTTAAGCTCATTTTAGCTACCTCAAGCTGAAAGTTAGCTCCACTGCAATAAGAGCAGTGTCTCCAAGCTGTCTGCGGCTTGAAATGAGCTGAAACAAGGAAACTTAAGCTCATTTTAGCTACCTTAAGCTGAAAGTTAGCTCCACTGCAATAAGAACAGTGTTTCCAAACTATCTCCGGCTAGAAATGAGCTGAAACAAGGAAACTTAAGCTCATTTTAGCTATCTTAAGCTGAAAGTTAGCTCCACTGCAATAAGAACAGTGTCTCCTAGCTGCCTGCGACTTGAAATGAGCTAAAACATGGAAACTTAAGCTCATTTTAGCTACCTCAAGCTGAAAGTTAGCTCCACTGCAATAAGAACAGTGTCTCCAAGCTATCTCCGGCTAGAAATGAGCTGAATTAAGGAAACTTAAGCTCATTTTAGCTACCTTAAGCTGAAAGTTAGCTCCACTGCAATAAGAACAGTGTCTCCAAGCTATCTCCGGCTAGAAATGAGCTGAAGCAAGGAAACTTAAGCTCATTTTAGCTATCTTAAGCTGAAAGTTAGCTCCACTGCAATAAGAACAGTGTCTCCTAGCTGCCTGCGACTTGAAATGAGCTAAAACATGGAAACTTAAGCTCATTTTAGCTACCTCAAGCTGAAAGTTAGCTCCACTGCAATAAGAACAGTGTCTCCAAGCTATCTCCGGCTAGAAATGAGCTGAATTAAGGAAACTTAAGCTCATTTTAGCTACCTTAAGCTGAAAGTTAGCTCCACTGCAATAAGAACAGTGTCTCCAAGCTATCTCCGGCTAGAAATGAGCTGAAGCAAGGAAACTTAGCTCATTTTAGCTACCTCAAGCTGAAAGCTAGCTCCACTGCAATAAGCGCAGTGTCTCCAAGCTGTCTGCGGCTTGAAATGAGCTGAAACAAGCTGAAACAAGCTGAATAAGACTAAAAATATTTTCCCATTTGTCTAGCAGTGGAAGCTAGGGTCCTAAGCACGTAAGATTTTTTTGACAGCAATCAGGTTATTAAATACCATAGATTAGAGACAATTATAAGATACCCGTCTATGTGTTGATATTTCTGATAACGGCAAGAAGCAAAAGTCTGGACTTTGACTGACTTCCTGTCATCGTTACAATTGCAACTGACATTATTGATTATCGGAAACGTTACCACACTAGCAGGAAACTTAAGCTCATTTTAGCTACCTCAAGCTGAATGTTAGCTCCACTGCAATAAGAACAGTGTCTCCAAGCTATCTCCGGCTAGAAATGAGCTGAAACAAGGAAACTTAAGCTCATTTTAGCTACCTTAAGCTGAAAGTTAGCTCCACTGCAATATGAACAGTGTCTCCAAGCTATCTCCAGCTAGAAATGAGCTGAATTAAGGAAACTTAAGCTCATTTTAGCTACCTTAAGCTGAAAGTTAGCTCCACTGCAATAAGAACAGTGTTTCCAAGCTATCTCCGGCTAGAAATGAGCTGAAACAAGGAAACTTAAGCTCATTTTAGCTACCTCAAGCTGAAAGTTAGCTCCACTGCAATAAGAACAGTGTCTCCAAGCTCTCTCCGGCTAGAAATGAGCTGAATTAAGGAAACTTAAGCTCATTTTAGCTACCTCAAGCTGAAAGTTAGCTCCACTGCAATAAGAACAGTGTCTCCAAGCTATCTCCGGCTAGAAATGAGCTGAATTAAGGAAACTTAAGCTCATTTTAGCTACCTTAAGCTGAAAGTTAGCTCCACTGCAATAAGAACAGTGTCTCCAAGCTGACTGCGGCTAGAAATGAGCTGAAACAAGGAAACTTAAGCTCATATTAGCTATCTTAAGCTGAAAGTTAGCTCCACTGCAATAAGAACAGTGTCTCCAAGCTATCTCCGGCTAGAAATGAGCTGAAACAAGGAAACTTAAGCTCATTTTAGCTATCTTAAGCTGAAAGCTAGCTCCACTGCAATAAGAGCAGTGTCTCCAAGCTGACTGCGGCTTGAAATGAGCTGAATCAAGGAAACTTAAGCTTATTTTAGCTACCTCAAGCTGAATGTTAGCTCCACTGCAATAAGAACAGTGTCTCCAAGCTGACTGCGGCTAGAAATGAGCTGAAACAAGGAAACTTAAGCTCATTTTAGCTATCTTAAGCTGAAAGTTAGCTCCACTGCAATAAGAACAGTGTCTCCTAGCTGTCTGCGGCTTGAAATGAGCTGAAACAAGGAAACTTAAGCTCATTTTAGCTACCTTAAGCTGAAAGTTAGCTCCACTGCAATAAGAACAGTGTTTCCAAGCTATCTCCGGCTAGAAATGAGCTGAAACAAGGAAACTTAAGCTCATTTTAGCTACCTCAAGCTGAAAGTTAGCTCCACTGCAATAAGAACAGTGTCTCCAAGCTATCTCCGGCTAGAAATGAGCTGAATTAAGGAAACTTAAGCTCATTTTAGCTACCTCAAGCTGAAAGTTAGCTCCACTGCAATAAGAACAGTGTCTCCAAGCTGACTGCGGCTTGAAATGAGCTGAAACAAGGAAACTTAAGCTCATTTTAGCTACCTTAAGCTGAAAGTTAGCTCCACTGCAATAAGAACAGTGTTTCCAAACTATCTCCGGCTAGAAATGAGCTGAAACAAGGAAACTTAAGCTCATTTTAGCTATCTTAAGCTGAAAGTTAGCTCCACTGCAATAAGAACAGTGTCTCCTAGCTGTCTGCGACTTGAAATGAGCTAAAACATGGAAACTTAAGCTCATTTTAGCTACCTCAAGCTGAAAGTTAGCTCCACTGCAATAAGAACAGTGTCTCCAAGCTATCTCCGGCTAGAAATGAGCTGAATTAAGGAAACTTAAGCTCATTTTAGCTACCTTAAGCTGAAAGTTAGCTCCACTGCAATAAGAACAGTGTCTCCAAGCTATCTCCGGCTAGAAATGAGCTGAAACAAGGAAACTTAAGCTCATTTTAGCTACCTCAAGCTGAAAGTTAGCTCCACTGCAATAAGAACAGTGTCTCCAAGCTATCTCCGGCTAGAAATGAGCTGAATTAAGGAAACTTAAGCTCATTTTAGCTACCTTAAGCTGAAAGTTAGCTCCACTGCAATAAGAACAGTGTCTCCAAGCTATCTCCGGCTAGAAATGAGCTGAAGCAAGGAAACTTAAGCTCATTTTAGCTACCTCAAGCTGAAAGCTAGCTCCACTGCAATAAGCGCAGTGTCTCCAAGCTGTCTGCGGCTTGAAATGAGCTGAAACAAGCTGAAACAAGCTGAATAAGACTAAAAATATTTTCCCATTTGTCTAGCAGTGGAAGCGGGTCCTAAGCACGTAAGATTTTTTTGACAGCAATCAGGTTATTAAATACCATAGATTAGAGACAATTATAAGATACCCGTCTATGTGTTAATATTTCGGATGCCGGCAAGAAGCAAAAGTCTGGACTTTGACTGACTTGCTGTTTTCATAACAATTGCAAAAGACATTATTGATTTTGGGAAACGTTACAACACTAGCAGGAAACTTAAGCTCATTTTAGCTACCTTAAGCTGAATGTTAGCTCCACTGCAATAAGAACAGTGTCTCCAAGCTGACTGCGGCTTGAAATGAGCTGAAACAAGGAAACTTAAGCTCATTTTAGCTACCTTAAGCTGAATGTTAGCTCCACTGCAATAAGAACAGTGTCTCCAAGCTGACTGCGGCTTGAAATGAGCTGAAACAAGGAAACTTAAGCTCATTTTAGCTACCTTAAGCTGAAAGTTAGCTCCACTGCAATAAGAACAGTGTCTCCAAGCTATCTCTGGCTAGAAATGATAGACTGAATTATTATTAATTTTTAAGAAAAAATTTTTAACAGTAATTGACAATAATGAATGAATCAATGTTAATATAACTTTAAATTATAGAAATATTAAAGTACAAATAATAATATTTATATGGTTACGTGTTCATTAATTATTTTTTTAGGGGTATTTATAAAAGAATTTTTTTTAATATTATTGACTTAAGTTTGATGTTAATTAATGATATTACATTTCGTATAGGATTTATTAATATTCAAATTTTTGCTACACGTCTATGTCATGAATACGGTCAAATTGACACACACTACAAGTGTATAATGACGGGTCGCAAAAATTTGAATTATAGCTTTACCAACTATCTGTGATAATGACTAGCAAATTTTGTTTCTGATAAATTTTATTGATATTGACTGCTTTTTGCTTAATTGGTGTTGTGTGTTCTATTAAATTATTTATTTATTTATTTATTTATTTATTAAATAAATTCTATGATGTTATATAAGTACGATTCAGAGAAGAAAGGTAAAATAAGTTACATAACCTCAATCTTTGTGCAAATTTTAACACTAATGTTTTGCTACTTGCTTTTGCTTTTGATTATAGAGCGACACATTAGAGATACTATGGAAATTATGAGAAAGCCACATATGTGCATTAATTGACCAAATAGTGAGTAATTATATTTAGATATATATATGCAAAATTGTAAAATGCTGGTGTAACAAATGATTGTTTCAATAAAGGTATAGCCTGATGAGGATGGAGGACTTCCATCGAAACGTCGCCAATTAATAATTAAATGGTTAGTTCACTAAAAATCGATAAAAACGCCTCCTTTTAAAAATTACTATTTGTATAGGAAAAGTGTGACATATCAGCAA
>JANSJX010000420.1:0-28084 GCA_026168455.1 Theocolax elegans
ATAATAGTTGATTTAAGATCAAAACTTAAGACATCCAGAAGGTCGGCGGAGAATTTACGTAATGCAAAGATTCGTTCAAAAGGATACTATGATAGACGCTTGAACCATGTACTTTAAGGTGGGTGACAGGGTAATGCTCCTAGTGGAGCCAAGGAAAGATAAATTCTCACCCCAACACTCTGGACCTCATAAATTCTAGAATTACTACCGAATCACGATGTAAAAATTACTTATAAAAAGGCACACGCGTAGTACATTCAATAAATTAAGGAAAACGAGACTTGACACAGACTCTGAATTGCGCGATTCCGATATGACAACGTAGTTACTAACTCTAAGATTAAAATATATGCTTAATATATACACTTATATAATATGATAACATTAGATTTCCTTTGTGCAGGATGACCACTGCGGCCACTCTTATTAGGCTACTTATGGCACTGCAGCTGAGCATCATCTCTAACGCCATCACAACGTACGACTGCAAAACAACTCATCCCAATATAACAGTTATTTCACTGACGAAGGTGGACGACTGTGACATGACTAACCTAAAACCAAAAATCGAAGCGAAATATTACAACTTTTGCAACGGACCGAATTTATGACAACCCAAACAGAACAATGTCTTGTAAAGGTCGAACAGAGCATCAAGTATTGTGCATGCACTCACATGTCTCAGACGTGAAAGGAGGCGAATCGACGTTTATTCTACCGACTTCAAGAAAGCATGTCACGATTTATTAAAATACGGACAACTAAAATACGGCAGACTCTCTTAGGCAATTTGGTAGCAAATAACACTAATAGGCGAACCATTACTGTGGCTGGAATGTCGACCTCGAGGGTAACTGTAAAGGCACGACGTACGTGAGTAACAATTACGAATACTCTGATGTGGTTGTCACCGCCAAATTGGAAATCCGAGCAGACTTAGTGACTGGCACCGTGAACAGGGAACAGGACGTTATCCTATTGCCTTCAGGAACCCGGTGTAGATTCTCTAAAACATTTTGCATCGATGCTGACGAAAAATATGTATTTTGGAACTATATACCCAGAACTTCTTGTAAATTTGACGAGTACGCTATTCTTTACGAAGGACCAGGAATAAAATCGACGATCCAGAAGGGAAGTCCCTAACCATGTACTTAGTAATTCTACCGGAAGACAGGATTCGGCTTGGCGAGAACGGAAGAGATAGACATTTGCGGGTATCGACTTATCAAAACCGACCAAACAAAATGTACATTTTCGAAACGACGCCACACAGATCGTTCACGTCCATACGGAAACTAAACATACCCGACGTTTCCCTAGGTTATATTTTAACAGCAAAATAGGAAACATAGGACGTCACATTGAGATGGAAACTAAATCACTATACATGGAGACGGTAATCAACAAGTGTAAACTCGAAAAAATGATAATGGAAAACGCCCTAGCGACAGTCTACGACAATCCGGACGATTTCGCGCTCAACATCATGAAAGCACCAGGGTATCTAGCCATTCCAGCGGAGAAGCCGCATACATTGTGCATTGCAAGGCCATTACATGCAAAGTGAGACAGACTGACAATGCTACTACGATATACCGGTTGACTGTGGAGGACAAATTATTTGCCAAACCCAAATCTAGAATACTGACTAAGATAGGATCTTACCGCGATTGTAACGCATTGCTACCGACTTTATTTGAAGTAGAAGGTCAGTGGTATAAAAGTATAAAGGAATTCATGAAGTCACACAGCCTCAAATTCTAAAACCAGCAAAGACCTTATCTTGGAAAACTACGGACTTAGAAAAGATCATGAACGCCGGAATTTACACAGGATGCATTGACTCGCTACACAAACATTCTATTTTTCCAGCAGAGAAGGGACCTATCCTCGAAAGTATAGCTAGAAGATTGAATGATAACACGGCAGGACAACGTTCCATCAATTACAGGAATCTCTTAACACCCGAAGAATTAGAGAACATGACCCAATCTACTCTGGCGAAATATTGGAATAAATTTCAGAAATTCGGGCAAATATCGGCCGGAATACTGATGATCATATTTCTAATACAAATTATAAAATTACTATTCAGGAAGATACGAGAGGAATTTAAACAGAGATTTTAGAGAACCGAGTAGTCGACAAGATGACCAAAAGTAATGCCGACGTGTAATTATTGCAAAAACTACGGTCCCGAGGTCAGCGAATGCAGGAAATTAAAGTGGCGAAATGACCAGGAAGATAAACTAAGAAACCAGGGAAACGAGAGCATGGCGGCGCAGAAGGGCAAGCGCTGCCAAGTACATCCAGATGCCCCACAAACCACGTGAGGATGCGCCAGTCTACATCGTCAAACTAAACAAGAGCACTAGTATACCGCACGTGGAGATAACCTCGGAGGATCTAAAGGAAAAGCAAGTATATACAATGTTAGATTCGGGTGCACAACCGAACGTCATAAAGGAATCACAGTGCGAGATCACGTAAAAATCAAACGGAGAAGACTCCTATATTGATAGGAATAAGTGGAGAGGATATTTTCCCACTGGGAACATGTGAAATAAATTTATATGGAAAACTAAGCCACTTTGTCGTAGTAAAAGATACATTCCCACTTTTGGCTCCCGCGCTATTAGGCTCCATGTTCTTTGAAGATAGAAAAGCAAAGTTAGATTTCCAGGGAAATATGTTCATTTTTGAGAATCAAAAATTGGATTTTATTAATACCAATGGACCAACATTAATAAAACCATTTAGCAGCGTAATGGTAAAATTAGCATTAGACAATCCGGATGAACACGAGTATGGTTATATACCGAAATAGAATTCACCGATAATCGAATCAGAGCGGGGGACGTCGTTGTTACAAACGATAATGGATACGTTGACGTGGAATTTTTCAATGACGGCGACATAGAGGCTGAAATATTCCTAACCAATGTCACCTTACTTCCTCTAAGTAAGATGGATAATTACATGATGGATAACTACACCGGAAACAGCGAAAGATCCAACGAATCGGTACTTAAGGAGTGGCTCGACAAACTGGTTCCTCTCGAACCCGACTCACCTGCTCTTCCAAGTGGGATACCGTATTATTGTAAATCAACCTTAACTAACGCGCCATTGCAGACGCAATCAGTCGCAAGTGAAGAGAACGAGGATTACCTTGACATATGCGAGCGAGACCCGAACGTATGCTTAGTAGGCACGACATCGGAAAAACTTCAGGAAGTGAATAGTCTTTTAGATACACAATTATTTAATGTTTACGTATCGGGAACCGAAAATTTGGAAACTAGGGAGTGCAAAGATCCATTGATAGAAGACTACGAACAGGTTCGTCCGTATCTAGCACAGTCGTTTACGGATATAACAGGGATTATTGAAAATTACCGCTACCAAGATGCAGCGAAGAAGGATGGAAGGAAAGCCTTGCACAAAAATCAAGACCTTTTCGCATTGGACGAGAGAACCAGGAACAGAAGGATTCTGGAGGAAATTAATCAAGACCACTTAAATCCCGAATTACAGGATAGGCTGGGAAAGCTCATTGAGAACACAGGTAGCATATTTCACCTTAAAGGGGAATCTTTATCGTCGACTAAGTTGATACAGCACAAGATCGAAACATACGATGAAATACCACTCAATGTCAAGCAATATCCGATCCCACAGAAATTACAGGAGGTAGTCTACGAACAAGTTATTAAATTATTAGACACCGGTATTATAGAACGCAGTGATTCGCCGTACAATAATCCATTGTGGGTTGTCAAAAAACGTGACGATAACCAGGGAAACTCGCAGTGGAGGGTTGTAGTCGACTTTAGAAAACTGAACGAGAAGACGCGACCTTATCCCTTCCCGATTCCAAACATCACACACTTAGTTGAACAGTTAGGTGGCGCAAAATACTTCATCGTTGCTGACATGTATAGCGGATTCCATCAAATAGAAATTCGACCTGAAGATCGCGAGAAAACGGCCTTCTCTACTCCTTTTGGGCACTATCATTTTAAGCGAATGCCTTTCGGAATCTCTACTGCTCCGAGTACATTCCAGGAGCTTACCAACAAAGTTGTGGGCCAGAAGCCACTCACCATGGAAGGTAGAACAAGAGTCAAAGGTATGCTCGGCTACATTGACGACATAATCCTATTCGCTGAGACGCTCGATGAACTAGATCAAGTCTTTGTGGAATTGTCTAGTAAACTAAAGGAGGCCAATTTAAAACTGAATCCAAACAAGTGTCAATTTTATAAGGACAACGTCATTTTCTTGGGATATTCCGTAAGCGCTAGAGGATTGGAACCAAATCCGGAAAATATAAAAGCAATTGTCAACTACCCGATACCAAAAACACAGAAGAACATACGCCAATTCTTGGGAATTTGCGGATATTATAGGAACTTCATTCCCAACATGTCCAAACTAGCCAAACCTTTAACTAATTTGTTGAAGAAGGATCGTAAATTTGTATGGGGTAACGAACAGTCTGAAGCATTCGAAACTTTAAAACTAAAATTAGTAGAAGCACCCATACTTCAATACCCAGATTTTAATAAAAATTTCTATGTAACTACAGACGCATCGAACTATGCGATCGGTGGAGTTTTATCACAAAAAAGGAATCAGCTGACCTTCCGATCGCCTACGCCAGCAAATCTCTCACGAATACGGAAACAAGATACAGCACGATCGAAAAAGAACTATTCGCAATGCTGTACTGTGCAAACCAATTCGAATACTTTCTAATCGGTAGGAAATTTACGTTTTTCACCGATCACAAACCACTCGTCTGGCTGCATCGTATAAAAGACTCCTCCTCTCGTCTCAAAAATTGGTATTTTAAATTAACGGAAAAATTTCAGTTTGAGGTAATTTATCAACCAGGAAAGACCAATTACGTAGCAGATGCTCTTTCCCGGAATCCTCCAGAGTTAGACCAGGTGAATATTATTGAAAAGAAATTTGAAGATGCGCACAATAACACACCCGACATGTCCACACAGAGAAACGCGACTAAGTACGAGTTCGTCTTCATCAATGGAGATATATTCCAAAGCAACATCTTCGAAACAGAAGACTATTCCTACGCCCCAACAAACTGATCACGCAGACGAACAAGACCCCCTAACTACTGTTATAGATCATGAACAACCAACGGTCGACGAAATTACGACATTAGAAGAACGGCTTAGTAAAAATTGCGATACGGGAGATACAAACACTGACAACTCGACTACTGGAGACTCGACTCAAAGTCATTCAGATTCATCCGACACAACGAATACACAAAACGAAACGACAGACATCATAGATCCCCCTGCAGTCGAATATGACGTAAATGCGCGAGAACAAAACCGACCATATATTTGTAGGAACATTATAGAAACGCGAGATTCATTTCTTTTAAATCGTGACAATATCATCTATTTCGTCACACAGAAAAACCAACCTCTTTGTACTGGAGCCAAACAACTATCAGATCGAGATGAGTTACCGGTAAACGATCACTTGACGCTAGGTAGGGCAAAAACCACGGAACGAAACGGTAAGGTGTTGATAGCCGCTCCTATCAAAGAAAATTTACACATTCGGGTTGATTATGACATTTTTGAAGAAGCAATCGCGTCGGTTCGTGATGTATGCCTATCAATGAATTTGAAATCCGTTCGATTATCGAAAACTTCGAATATCGATGATCTTTCGTGGACAGACATCGTGAACGTTTTAAAGAATAACTTTTCGGAAGATACTACAAAATTAATAATTTGCAATAATAAAACCCAAATACCGGACCCGGAATTAAGGGATTCAATAATAACAGATATTCACGGTGCTCCCACGAACGGTCATAAGGGTATCACGAAGACTTATAACCGGATCCGTCAAAATTACTATTGGCCTAATATGAAAGAAGATATTAAAAAATTAATAAGTAAATGTAGAATCTGTGAAACAAACAAGCTGGTTAGAAGGAAAGTCAGACAGCCAATGGTCTTAACTGACACTCCGGGTGAAGCGTTCGAGAAATTAGCCATGGACCTCGTCGGACCGTTGCCCGGAACCAAGAAAGACAATATTTACATCCTCACCATGCAGGATTTATTAACGAAATTTTGTATACTCGCCCCATTAAGGAATGCCACTTCCAGGGATATCGCCGATGCGCTACTTGAAAAGGTTTATATTTGTACATGGTTCGCCAAGGGTAATTTTGACAGATCAGGCCGCGAATTTTACTTCGGCACTAATGAAGAACATAGCCAAATTATGTAAAATTAAAACAATAACCACAACAGCGTTCTATCCGCAGGCGAACGGTTCGATCGAGCGGATGCACCATTCGCTTGCGGAATGGTTAAAGAACTACATAACCAACGTAAGGGAATGGGATGAGTGGTGTGAATGCGCTGCTTTTTCATATAATACCAGTGTGCACGAAGCTACGAAGCTCACCCCATTCGAATGCGTTTACGGTAAAATCGCGCGTGTACCATCTGACAAACCAATTGTAACCGACCAGACGATCGGAACTTATAATGAATATATAGTTGATTTAAGATCAAAACTTAATGACATCCAGAAGGTTGCGGCGGAGAATTTACGTAATGCAAAGATTCGTTCAAAAGGATACTATGATAGACGCTTGAACCCATGTAACTTTAAGGTGGGTGACAGGGTAATGCTCCTAGTGGAGCCAAGGAAAGATAAATTCTCGCCCCAACACTCTGGACCTCATAAAATTCTAGAATTACTACCGAATCACGATGTAAAAATTACTTATAAAAATGGCACACGCGTAGTACATTCAAATAAATTAAGGAAAACGAGACTTGACACAGAGTCTGAATTGCGCGATTCCGATATGACAACGTAGTTACTAACTCTAAGATTAAAATATATGCTTAACATATACACTTATTATAATATGAATAACATTAGATTTCCTTTGTGCAGGATGACCACTGCGGCGACTCTTATTAGGCTACTTATGGCACTGCAGCTGAGCATCATCTCTAACGCCATCACAACGTACGACTGCAAAACAACTCATCCCAATATAACAGTTATTTCACTGACGAAGGTGGACGACTGTGACATGACTAACCTAAAACCAAAAATCGAAGCGAAATATTTACAACTTTTGCAACGGACCGAATTTATGACAACCCAAACAGAACAATGTCTTGTAAAGGTCGAACAGAGCATCAAGTATTGTGGCATGCACTCACATGTCTCAGACGTGAAAGGAGGCGAATCGACGTTTATTCTACCGATTTCAAGGGAAGCATGTCACGATTTATTAAAATACGGACAACTAAAATACGGACAGACTCTCTTAGGCAATTTGGTAGCAAATAACACTAATAGGCGAACCATTACTGTGGCTGGAAATGTCGACCTCGAGGGTAACTGTAAAGGCACGACGTACGTGAGTAACAATTACGAATACTCTGATGTGGTTGTCACCGCCAAATTGGAAATCCGAGCAGACTTAGAGACTGGCACCGTGAACAGGGAACAGGACGTTATCCTATTGCCTTCAGGAACCCGGTGTAGATTCTCTAAAACATTTTGCATCGATGCTGACGAAAAATATGTATTTTGGAACTATATACCCAGAACTTCTTGTAAATTTGACGAGTACGCTATTCTTTACGAAGGACCAGGAATAAAAATCGACGATCCAGAAGGGAAGTCCCTAACCATGTACTTTAGTAATTCTACCGGAGAGACAGGATTCGGCTTGGCGAGAACGGAAGAGATAGACATTTGCGGGTATCGACTTATCAAAACCGACCAAACAAAATTGTACATTTTCGAAACGACGCCACACAGATCGTTCACGTCCATACGGAAACTAAACATACCCGACGTTTCCCTAGGGTTATATTTTAACAGCAAAATAGGAAACATAGGACGTCACATTGAGATGGAAACTAAATCACTATACATGGAGACGGTAATCAACAAGTGTAAACTCGAAAAAATGATAATGGAAAACGCCCTAGCGACAGTCTACGACAATCCGGACGATTTCGCGCTCAACATCATGAAAGCACCAGGGTATCTAGCCATTCCAGCGGGAGAAGCCGCATACATTGTGCATTGCAAAGCCATTACATGCAAAGTGAGACAGACTGACAAATGCTACTACGATATACCGGTTGACTGTGGAGGACAAGAATTATTTGCCAAACCCAAATCTAGAATACTGACTAAGATAGGATCTTACCGCGATTGTAACGCATTGCTACCGACTTTATTTGAAGTAGAAGGTCAGTGGTATAAAAGTATAAAAGGAATTCATGAAGTCACACAGCCTCAAATTCTAAAACCAGCAAAGACCTTATCTTGGAAAACTACGGACTTAGAAAAGATCATGAACGCCGGAATTTATACACAGGATGACATTGACTCGCTACACAAACATTCTATTTTTCCAGCAGAGAAGGGACCTATCCTCGAAAGTATAGCTAGAAGATTGAATGATAACACGGCAGGACAACGTTCCATCAATTACAGGAATCTCTTAACACCCGAAGAATTAGAGAACATGACCCAATCTACTCTAGCGAAATATTGGAATAAATTTCAGAAATTCGGGCAAATATCGGCCGGAATACTGATGATCATATTTCTAATACAAACTATAAAATTACTATTTGATACGTTCATACGGGGATATGCTATATACAAAGTGTTCGGATGGAGTACACGATTATTTGGAGCGATATTCGGGTCGTTGACTCACCTATTCCTGAACCTGTCAAGAACAACTCCACGCAGTACGGACGATACTGTAGACACACCAACCAGTCACGATACGGATGGACGACGTGTACGGAAAAATGACTCACTACATGACCTCGAACTACGATTACTACGACCAAACGCTACAAACGTTACTCGACGATAAACTAGACAAAGACTGTACGGGGTAACAAGAAGGAAAATATGGGGAAAGAAGAAACAGAAAAATTTATGGCGAGCCTCGCCTTGGAGAACAATCGCGACACTCTACGTGTGCCGCGCTTGTTACTTAAGGGTGGGGGTGTTACGATATGAGGCTCAGCTCGCAGAATTTGCGACCTTACTATGTTGTTCTTATTGTATAACTAAGAAATATAAACGATCTAACTTAATTGTTAATTACATACTATTGTTATTTTAAGTACAATATTATTTCAATAAATGTTAAACACTTTTATCTGCGTAGGCGAATAGATGGCAGTATGTAGATCTTAAGCGACTAATATGAAATCGGTCTCAGATGCATATCTTGAATGCTGTAGGAGTGGGAGTGACTTGGGTCCACACACCAAACATCGACCTGTCGAGCACTTCTATTCTCAATAACGACCATGGAATATACCGCCTAAACCGATATTTATTATTATTTTTATTATTGTATGATTACTCATATATACATATATATATATCAATTCAAGCACTGTGACGTAACTGTACGCTACTATTGGAGTTTACTAGACAACGACGACAGATATCAAAATTTTGATAAGAGCCCCACCCCCCCTAAAATTCATCGTTCTATACGATATGCATATTTGTTCCCACCTATACCATCCATTGTCACTATAGTTAATACATATTCGTATATACAGTATACTAATGTATGTTCACCCTCGCGGTGGTTGGATAAATGATCAAAATTCTAGATCGCCCACTACAGAGACGAGCCACGCACATCCGCAGATGAGGTTGGCCCTGCTACGAAAACGTTCCAACACCAATAATAGTCGATACACCGACCATTTCTGGCAGATGAGAGTTCTATCAACGTTGATCGAGTGATACGTAACTAAACGAGGCGGCTGCCGATAAATGTTACCAGAGGGAGACCATAAGCTGCCGACGACCATCAACATGCGACAGTCGGTAGTATATTACCCACCATCGATAAGGAGTGAAACTGTCTTACCGACATACGGCAAATCTTCCCGAAACAACTTCTCGATCATGAATAGCGTCGACTGGTACCATCTGAAGACTCTTGTAACGTACTGGTCAATCCTTCGGACTTTACGCAGTTCGTAAGTTTGAGATGGGATTAGATGTCTCGTGGCTCGGAGGGACTAAATCGTTTCTCCCGTACTCTCGATGATTGATAGGCGTGGTGACCCTCCGTTGAGCTTAATGAGGCAGCGTGTGGCAAAGCTTTATTTATGTGAATTTACAAGATGGCAGAAGTGCCAAAACCCTCGTGTAAAATGCAGTTTGTTTCTCTCGTGATTGGAAAGCCTGGACCTCCTCGATGATCCGACGTATATTTACTTTCCGTGTTTTTAAATTATATACTTTACCTCGACGTTATACTTTTATTAATACTTAGTTCCTTCTATGTATATAAGGAAAGATTAGTAAAGAAATAAATAACTCGATAATCAACTTTAATCTGATAAAGTGGTACGATTATTTATTTATTTCTAGTGTACACTCTTCGCATTATGTCGCGGGTGCTCGTGCACGTACGAATATAAATCAGTATAATTAAGCGATATTAACAATGAAATATTGACTGGAACGGTAATTAGAACGCGTCCGCTTACTATCGGTATAAATTAGAATATACTTTGTATCTTAATAGAAGAAGACTGTTCGAAGATTATCGGAGTGGCGCGATTGCACGTCCGTTTGGTATCAAGGCAGTCTGAGCACTGGCGGGAGTCGACGAGCACACTGCGCTCGTGAGTAGCATCGTGGCGGGGATAGTTCAGTCTGATTGGTCGCGCGTGACGATACATAGAAGGTTCTAGAAGCGTTGGTCTCTTTTTATTGGTCCGTTGTTGTCAAGCGCGAAAACGCTGACTTAAACTTTACGCGAAAATATCGTAACTGGCGACGATATCTAACACCGGATGTTATAAGGATACATGATATTTATTCCGTTGGCTTCTACGTCGTATAATTACTCTATATGCTTCTAGAATGTTCTATGTTCGTTGGTTTTACAATATTCGTTAATATATTATTGATTATCGGGAGGGGAAAAGGATCTTTATTACAAAAGTCTGTTGTATATGAAATTTCGAGTCGATCGCTTAAGTTGAATTTCGAAATAGAGACGTTTTTGTGTTTCGCAGGTGCTGTTTACTGATGTTTCCTGTGATTAGAAATATTCCTTTCTTATTTATAATAATTTTAAATGGTACATTACATTCATTTATAATAAGCATGCGTATATTAGTATAAAAAGTATGTATATAAGTAACGCTGGTTATTATCTTGCGATTGGTGCAATACGTGTTATTACAATAATATTCATATAGTTCTTGTCCCTTTATATGTTTAAACAAAATTATAAATAAACAGTTGCATTGTAAGAGTCTTCAGATGGTACCAGTCGACGCTATTCATGATCGAGAAGTTGTTTCGGGAAGATTTGCCGTATGTCGGTAAGACAGTTTCACTCCTTATCGATGGTGGGTAATATACTACCGACTGTCGCATGTTGATGGTCGTCGGCAGCTTATCGTCTCCCTCTGGTAACATTTATCGGCAGCCGCCTCGTTTAGTTACGTATCACTCGATCAACGTTGATAGAACTCTCATCCGCCAGAAATGGTCGGTGTATCGACTATTATTGGTGTTGGAACGTTTTCGTAGCAGGGCCAACCTCATCTGCGGATGTGCGTGGCTCGTCTCTGTAGTGGGCGATCTAGAATTTTGATCATTTATCCAACCACCGCGAGGGTGAACATACATTAGTATACTGTATATACGAATATGTGTTAACTATAGTGACAATGGATGGTATAGGTGGGAACAAATATGCATATCGTATAGAACGATGAATTTTAGGGGGGGTGGGGCTCTTATCAAAATTTTGATATCTGTCGTCGTTGTCTAGTAAACTCCAATAGTAGCGTACAGTTACGTCACAGTGCTTGAATTGATATATATATATGTATATATGAGTAATCATACAATAATAAAAATAATAATAAATATCGGTTTAGGCGGTATATTCCATGGTCGTTATTCGAGAATAGAAGTGCTCGACAGGTCGATGTTTGGTGTGTGGACCCAAGTCACTCCCACTCCTACAGCATTCAAGATATGCATCTGAGACCGATTTCATATTAGTCGCTTAAGATCTACATACTGCCATCTATTCGCCTACGCAGATAAAAGTGTTTAAC
Organism: Theocolax elegans; assembly: GCA_026168455.1. NCBI lineage: Eukaryota > Metazoa > Arthropoda > Insecta > Hymenoptera > Cerocephalidae > Theocolax > Theocolax elegans. Next base: position 12,180 of record JANSJX010000420.1, read on the forward strand.
ATTTATTGAAATAATATTGTACTTAAAATAACAATAGTATGTAATTAACAATTAAGTTAGATCGTTTATATTTCTTAGTTATACAATAAGAACAACATAGTAAGGTCGCAAATTCTGCGAGCTGAGCCTCATATCGTAACACCCCCACCCTTAAGTAACAAGCGCGGCACACGTAGAGTGTCGCGATTGTTCTCCAAGGCGAGGCTCGCCATAAATTTTTCTGTTTCTTCTTTCCCCATATTTTCCTTCTTGTTACCCCGTACAGTCTTTGTCTAGTTTATCGTCGAGTAACGTTTGTAGCGTTTGGTCGTAGTAATCGTAGTTCGAGGTCATGTAGTGAGTCATTTTTCCGTACACGTCGTCCATCCGTATCGTGACTGGTTGGTGTGTCTACAGTATCGTCCGTACTGCGTGGAGTTGTTCTTGACAGGTTCAGGAATAGGTGAGTCAACGACCCGAATATCGCTCCAAATAATCGTGTACTCCATCCGAACACTTTGTATATAGCATATCCCCGTATGAACGTATCAAATAGTAATTTTATAGTTTGTATTAGAAATATGATCATCAGTATTCCGGCCGATATTTGCCCGAATTTCTGAAATTTATTCCAATATTTCGCTAGAGTAGATTGGGTCATGTTCTCTAATTCTTCGGGTGTTAAGAGATTCCTGTAATTGATGGAACGTTGTCCTGCCGTGTTATCATTCAATCTTCTAGCTATACTTTCGAGGATAGGTCCCTTCTCTGCTGGAAAAATAGAATGTTTGTGTAGCGAGTCAATGTCATCCTGTGTATAAATTCCGGCGTTCATGATCTTTTCTAAGTCCGTAGTTTTCCAAGATAAGGTCTTTGCTGGTTTTAGAATTTGAGGCTGTGTGACTTCATGAATTCCTTTTATACTTTTATACCACTGACCTTCTACTTCAAATAAAGTCGGTAGCAATGCGTTACAATCGCGGTAAGATCCTATCTTAGTCAGTATTCTAGATTTGGGTTTGGCAAATAATTCTTGTCCTCCACAGTCAACCGGTATATCGTAGTAGCATTTGTCAGTCTGTCTCACTTTGCATGTAATGGCTTTGCAATGCACAATGTATGCGGCTTCTCCCGCTGGAATGGCTAGATACCCTGGTGCTTTCATGATGTTGAGCGCGAAATCGTCCGGATTGTCGTAGACTGTCGCTAGGGCGTTTTCCATTATCATTTTTTCGAGTTTACACTTGTTGATTACCGTCTCCATGTATAGTGATTTAGTTTCCATCTCAATGTGACGTCCTATGTTTCCTATTTTGCTGTTAAAATATAACCCTAGGGAAACGTCGGGTATGTTTAGTTTCCGTATGGACGTGAACGATCTGTGTGGCGTCGTTTCGAAAATGTACAATTTTGTTTGGTCGGTTTTGATAAGTCGATACCCGCAAATGTCTATCTCTTCCGTTCTCGCCAAGCCGAATCCTGTCTCTCCGGTAGAATTACTAAAGTACATGGTTAGGGACTTCCCTTCTGGATCGTCGATTTTTATTCCTGGTCCTTCGTAAAGAATAGCGTACTCGTCAAATTTACAAGAAGTTCTGGGTATATAGTTCCAAAATACATATTTTTCGTCAGCATCGATGCAAAATGTTTTAGAGAATCTACACCGGGTTCCTGAAGGCAATAGGATAACGTCCTGTTCCCTGTTCACGGTGCCAGTCTCTAAGTCTGCTCGGATTTCCAATTTGGCGGTGACAACCACATCAGAGTATTCGTAATTGTTACTCACGTACGTCGTGCCTTTACAGTTACCCTCGAGGTCGACATTTCCAGCCACAGTAATGGTTCGCCTATTAGTGTTATTTGCTACCAAATTGCCTAAGAGAGTCTGTCCGTATTTTAGTTGTCCGTATTTTAATAAATCGTGACATGCTTCCCTTGAAATCGGTAGAATAAACGTCGATTCGCCTCCTTTCACGTCTGAGACATGTGAGTGCATGCCACAATACTTGATGCTCTGTTCGACCTTTACAAGACATTGTTCTGTTTGGGTTGTCATAAATTCGGTCCGTTGCAAAAGTTGTAAATATTTCGCTTCGATTTTTGGTTTTAGGTTAGTCATGTCACAGTCGTCCACCTTCGTCAGTGAAATAACTGTTATATTGGGATGAGTTGTTTTGCAGTCGTACGTTGTGATGGCGTTAGAGATGATGCTCAGCTGCAGTGCCATAAGTAGCCTAATAAGAGTCGCCGCAGTGGTCATCCTGCACAAAGGAAATCTAATGTTATTCATATTATAATAAGTGTATATATTAAGCATATATTTTAATCTTAGAGTTAGTAACTACGTTGTCATATCGGAATCGCGCAATTCAGACTCTGTGTCAAGTCTCGTTTTCCTTAATTTATTTGAATGTACTACGCGTGTGCCATTTTTATAAGTAATTTTTACATCGTGATTCGGTAGTAATTCTAGAATTTTATGAGGTCCAGAGTGTTGGGGCGAGAATTTATCTTTCCTTGGCTCCACTAGGAGCATTACCCTGTCACCCACCTTAAAGTTACATGGGTTCAAGCGTTTATCATAGTATCCTTTTGAACGAATCTTTGCATTACGTAAATTCTCCGCCGCAACCTTCTGGATGTCATTAAGTTTTGATCTTAAATCAACTATATATTCATTATAAGTTCCGATCGTCTGGTCGGTTACAATTGGTTTGTCAGATGGTACACGCGCGATTTTACCGTAAACGCATTCGAATGGGGTGAGCTTCGTAGCTTCGTGCACACTGGTATTATATGAAAAAGCAGCGCATTCACACCACTCATCCCATTCCCTTACGTTGGTTATGTAGTTCTTTAACCATTCCGCAAGCGAATGGTGCATCCGCTCGATCGAACCGTTCGCCTGCGGATAGAACGCTGTTGTGGTTATTGTTTTAATTTTACATAATTTGGCTATGTTCTTCATTAGTGCCGAAGTAAAATTCGCGGCCTGATCTGTCAAAATTACCCTTGGCGAACCATGTACAAATATAAACCTTTTCAATAGCGCATCGGCGATATCCCTGGAAGTGGCATTCCTTAATGGGGCGAGTATACAAAATTTCGTTAATAAATCCTGCATGGTGAGGATGTAAATATTGTCTTTCTTGGTTCCGGGCAACGGTCCGACGAGGTCCATGGCTAATTTCTCGAACGCTTCACCCGGAGTGTCAGTTAAGACCATTGGCTGTCTGACTTTCCTTCTAACCAGCTTGTTTGTTTCACAGATTCTACATTTACTTATTAATTTTTTAATATCTTCTTTCATATTAGGCCAATAGTAATTTTGACGGATCCGGTTATAAGTCTTCGTGATACCCTTATGACCGTTCGTGGGAGCACCGTGAATATCTGTTATTATTGAATCCCTTAATTCCGGGTCCGGTATTTGGGTTTTATTATTGCAAATTATTAATTTTGTAGTATCTTCCGAAAAGTTATTCTTTAAAACGTTCACGATGTCTGTCCACGAAAGATCATCGATATTCGAAGTTTTCGATAATCGAACGGATTTCAAATTCATTGATAGGCATACATCACGAACCGACGCGATTGCTTCTTCAAAAATGTCATAATCAACCCGAATGTGTAAATTTTCTTTGATAGGAGCGGCTATCAACACCTTACCGTTTCGTTCCGTGGTTTTTGCCCTACCTAGCGTCAAGTGATCGTTTACCGGTAACTCATCTCGATCTGATAGTTGTTTGGCTCCAGTACAAAGAGGTTGGTTTTTCTGTGTGACGAAATAGATGATATTGTCACGATTTAAAAGAAATGAATCTCGCGTTTCTATAATGTTCCTACAAATATATGGTCGGTTTTGTTCTCGCGCATTTACGTCATATTCGACTGCAGGGGGATCTATGATGTCTGTCGTTTCGTTTTGTGTATTCGTTGTGTCGGATGAATCTGAATGACTTTGAGTCGAGTCTCCAGTAGTCGAGTTGTCAGTGTTTGTATCTCCCGTATCGCAATTTTTACTAAGCCGTTCTTCTAATGTCGTAATTTCGTCGACCGTTGGTTGTTCATGGTCTATAACAGTAGTTAGGGGGTCTTGTTCGTCTGCGTGATCAGTTTGTTGGGGCGTAGGAATAGTCTTCTGTTTCGAAGATGTTGCTTTGGAATATATCTCCATTGATGAAGACGAACTCGTACTTAGTCGCGTTTCTCTGTGTGACAAGTCGGGTGTGTTATTGTGCGCATCTTCAAATTTCTTTTCAATAATATTCACCTGGTCTAACTCTGGAGGATTCCGGGAAAGTGCATCTGCTACGTAATTGGTCTTTCCTGGTTGGTAAATTACCTCAAACTGAAATTTTTCCGTTAATTTAAAATACCAATTTTTGAGACGAGAGGAGGAGTCTTTTATACGATGCAGCCAGACGAGTGGTTTGTGATCGGTGAAAAACGTAAATTTCCTACCGATTAGAAAGTATTCGAATTGGTTTGCACAGTACAGCATTGCGAATAGTTCTTTTTCGATCGTGCTGTATCTTGTTTCCGTATTCGTGAGAGATTTGCTGGCGTAGGCGATCGGAAGGTCAGCTGATTCCCTTTTTTGTGATAAAACTCCACCGATCGCATAGTTCGATGCGTCTGTAGTTACATAGAAATTTTTATTAAAATCTGGGTATTGAAGTATGGGTGCTTCTACTAATTTTAGTTTTAAAGTTTCGAATGCTTCAGACTGTTCGTTACCCCATACAAATTTACGATCCTTCTTCAACAAATTAGTTAAAGGTTTGGCTAGTTTGGACATGTTGGGAATGAAGTTCCTATAATATCCGCAAATTCCCAAGAATTGGCGTATGTTCTTCTGTGTTTTTGGTATCGGGTAGTTGACAATTGCTTTTATATTTTCCGGATTTGGTTCCAATCCTCTAGCGCTTACGGAATATCCCAAGAAAATGACGTTGTCCTTATAAAATTGACACTTGTTTGGATTCAGTTTTAAATTGGCCTCCTTTAGTTTACTAGACAATTCCACAAAGACTTGATCTAGTTCATCGAGCGTCTCAGCGAATAGGATTATGTCGTCAATGTAGCCGAGCATACCTTTGACTCTTGTTCTACCTTCCATGGTGAGTGGCTTCTGGCCCACAACTTTGTTGGTAAGCTCCTGGAATGTACTCGGAGCAGTAGAGATTCCGAAAGGCATTCGCTTAAAATGATAGTGCCCAAAAGGAGTAGAGAAGGCCGTTTTCTCGCGATCTTCAGGTCGAATTTCTATTTGATGGAATCCGCTATACATGTCAGCAACGATGAAGTATTTTGCGCCACCTAACTGTTCAACTAAGTGTGTGATGTTTGGAATCGGGAAGGGATAAGGTCGCGTCTTCTCGTTCAGTTTTCTAAAGTCGACTACAACCCTCCACTGCGAGTTTCCCTGGTTATCGTCACGTTTTTTGACAACCCACAATGGATTATTGTACGGCGAATCACTGCGTTCTATAATACCGGTGTCTAATAATTTAATAACTTGTTCGTAGACTACCTCCTGTAATTTCTGTGGGATCGGATATTGCTTGACATTGAGTGGTATTTCATCGTATGTTTCGATCTTGTGCTGTATCAACTTAGTCGACGATAAAGATTCCCCTTTAAGGTGAAATATGCTACCTGTGTTCTCAATGAGCTTTCCCAGCCTATCCTGTAATTCGGGATTTAAGTGGTCTTGATTAATTTCCTCCAGAATCCTTCTGTTCCTGGTTCTCTCGTCCAATGCGAAAAGGTCTTGATTTTTGTGCAAGGCTTTCCTTCCATCCTTCTTCGCTGCATCTTGGTAGCGGTAATTTTCAATAATCCCTGTTATATCCGTAAACGACTGTGCTAGATACGGACGAACCTGTTCGTAGTCCTCTATCAATGGATCTTTGCACTCCATAGTTTCCAAATTTTCGGTTCCCGATACGTAAACATTAAATAATTGTGTATCTAAAAGACTATTTACTTGTAAATTCGTAAGATTCACTTCCTGAAGTTTTTCCGATGTCGTGCCTACTAAGCATACGTTCGGGTCTCGCTCGCATATGTCAAGGTAATCCTCGTTCTCTTCACTTGCGACTGATTGCGTCTGCAATGGCGCGTTAGTTAAGGTTGATTTACAATAATACGGTATCCCACTTGGAAGAGCAGGTGAGTCGGGTTCGAGAGGAACCAGTTTGTCGAGCCACTCCTTAAGTACCGATTCGTTGGATCTTTCGCTGTTTCCGGTGTAGTTATCCATCATGTAATTATCCATCTTACTTAGAGGAAGTAAGGTGACATTGGTTAGGAATATTTCAGCCTCTATGTCGCCGTCATTGAAAAATTCCACGTCAACGTATCCATTATCGTTTGTAACAACGACGTCCCCCGCTCTGATTCGATTATCGGTGAATTCTATTTTCGGTATATAACCATACTCGTGTTCATCCGGATTGTCTAATGTTAATTTTACCATTACGCTGCTAAATGGTTTTATTAATGTTGGTCCATTGGTATTAATAAAATCCAATTTTTGATTCTCAAAAATGAACATATTTCCCTGGAAATCTAACTTTGCTTTTCTATCTTCAAAGAACATGGAGCCTAATAGCGCGGGAGCCAAAAGTGGGAATGTATCTTTTACTACGACAAAGTGGCTTAGTTTTCCATATAAATTTATTTCACATGTTCCCAGTGGGAAAATATCCTCTCCACTTATTCCTATCAATATAGGAGTCTTCTCCGTTTTGATTTTTACGTGATCTCGCAACTGTGATTCCTTTATGACGTTCGGTTGTGCACCCGAATCTAACATTGTATATACTTGCTTTTCCTTTAGATCCTCCGAGGTTATCTCCACGTGCGGTATACTAGTGCTCTTGTTTAGTTTGACGATGTAGACTGGCGCATCCTCACTTGGTTTGTGGGGCATCTGGATGTACTTGGCAGCGCTTGCCCCTTCTGCGCCGCCATGCTCTCGTTTCCCTGGTTTCTTAGTTTATCTTCCTGGTCATTTCGCCACTTTAATTTCCTGCATTCGCTGACCTCGTGACCGTAGTTTTTGCAATAATTACACGTCGGCATTACTTTTGGTCCATCTTGTCGACTACTCGGTTCTCTAAAATCTCTGTTTAAATTCCTCTCGTATCTTCCTGAGTAGTAATTATCATAATTTCTTCGACTTCTGAAATTTCTATCGTCTTGTCTTTGATATTTATTGTAATTCTGCCGGTCCCGATTTTGAAATATGCTGTGTGTATTGACCGGACGTCTGTGGTTGTTTCGTTCGAAATCTTTGCGTTCGTCGCGCTCGCCGAAACTCCGTGCCTTGTTCCCTCCGTGTTTAATTTCATCTCTCTCCATTTGTTTATCGACGGCTATGGCGTCATCGACTACTTCCTGGTAGGTTAGGTGACGCGGATCTTTAAGTTGGTTGCGAAATGCGGGACGTAATCCATCGCGAAATCCTTCAATAGCTTCTCGTTCGATTTCTAAAATTTCACGAGCGTCGAGATCGTCATTAACGTCAAACCTTCTTCTATCCAGCATAGCATCTTTGATGTCAGTGACCCTTGATATATAGTTGAGCAGCGGTTCGGCTGTAAAGATGCTTAATAGAGTCCAACTTCCCTCTCAGATGATTCATTGTCTCGGTTGGTGCAAAAACTACCTTTAAACGGTCGATGAACTCTTCTAGATTATCGAATTCCATGCCGTCCACAGCCGTATAAGGTTGGTCGTCCAGTTTATTCTTTAATAATTTGACGATCTCTACTTCTAACGCACGAGGGATCGATTTAACTGCTCGTTTGCAGGCGCGTGCGAATTTCGTAAGATTGGTACCATTGAACCTTGGGACTCCATGAAGAGCTTCTTTTACGTAAACATTGGGCGGTACATACAAGTTATTAGTTCCCGCTTGACCTCCATTGTTGGGATCCCTAGCCATTCTATTTTGTCTGAGTTCGTCGACAGCTCTTCTAATATCCGACATTTGTTGGAGAAGTGGTCCAGAATACGGTTCATTGTGTATAATTCGCGGGTTCGTTGACGGTTTACTGGGCGTCGTTGGGTCTTTTACACAAGACGTATCGAATATTGTGCGTGGCGAGGTCGTGAGTGTTGATCGATGCGCGTCGGTCGGCGTCGTCATTTCCCTTCCTCTGTCTACTCGTTGTCGTCTTTCCTCGGCCAGCTGGAGGGTCAGCTGTTCGTTTGCTTGCTCAGCGTCGTGCAAAGCGTCTAGCGTTATTTGCTGCGTTTCCTTAACCTCGTTGAGCATCTTTGTCTCTTTCTCTATTAGTGCTGCCTCCAATCGACGTAATCGGTGTTCTCTTTCTTTCACTTCGGCTCTTTCCCGTTTAAGATCCTCTACTGTATATTCGACTTCGGAGTCCGACATAGTAACGCGTGTTTATTTTTTTTTAAAATATGTCGAGTAACGAGTGTCTAATGTTAACAGTCTAGCAGCCTAAATATGACGCTGGGATGTGGAGAAAAGAGGGAAATGTCGCACTAGTTTCTTAATGCTGATATATAATAAAATTTTAAATTAATATGTGGGGACAAAGAAATTCGTAAAATATAATTTGAATTAGAATGTCGCAAACGCTTGACGCCTTGAAAGTAATCGAAGTCAATGATAGGTTGAATGAATTATTATCGTTACGTCACAAAGCCGCAAGGTAAAGAAGGCTACCGTATTGTCGAAAAATGAAGATGAAGTAATTGCAAGCTACTGGTATTTAATGATATAGGGTTACCCCGTGAGGTGAGTATACCGACGATTACTGTTGGTGGGTAACACTTACCGACGGATACCGGCTATGGGTAACTGTCATCGACGATCGGTAAGTTACCGACAGTAGATAACTGTTGCGTAGGTAAGGCAGGGTTTTACCCACACAAGATAATAATAGTAACGAATATAAATTGGATATGAAAATTTAATGTGTGTTTATGAGAAATATGGAAAACAAAATTTGTCGAATAAAAATGGGTTAGTTGTATGTATGAAATAATATGACTTATGCAGTGTTATAAAAGAGTATGTATAGAGATATAAAAAGTTAGTGTCGCAACACGAAGAGTGTAGTGTAAGCGTTATCAAGTAACTCGAGTCTTACTCGTGCGTCACTCGCGTATTATTTCTTAGAACAGTGCGATAAAAATAATAAATGAATTTCGTGACCGTGTGAACAATAAAATTAGAAATTTAGCGGTCATTCAAATTATAACAATCATGCATTAAATAAGTAATTATTAATATTATATACGTTTGAACTTCTATATTTTAAATTGTAAAATTCATGCAATTTATCAATAAGTATTTGAATACAATCATGCCAAAGTTATAGAAATGTTTGTAAGAAAATTGCAAAATATGAAATAATGGTAATGCATTTACCTTGTTTCTGTATTTTTTTTTCAGACGAAAAATCCCACCTCCGCTGTCACCAATGTAACGTACTGGTCAATCCTTCGGACTTTACGCAGTTCGTAAGTTTGAGATGGGATTAGATGTCTCGTGGCTCGGAGGGACTAAATCGTTTCTCCCGTACTCTCGATGATTGATAGGCGTGGTGACCCTCCGTTGAGCTTAATGAGGCAGCGTGTGGCAAAGCTTTATTTATGTGAATTTACAAGATGGCAGAAGTGCCAAAACCCTCGTGTAAAATGCAGTTTGTTTCTCTCGTGATTGGAAAGCCTGGTCCTCCTCGATGATCCGACGTATATTTACTTTCCGTGTTTTAAATTATATACTTTACCTCGACGTTATACTTTTATTAATACTTAGTTCCTTCTATGTATATAAGGAAAGATTAGTAAAGAAATAAATAACTCGATAATCAACTTTAATCCTGATAAAGTGGTACGATTATTTATTTATTTTTAGTGTACACTCTTCGCGTTATGTCGCGGGTGCTCGTGCACGTACGAATATAAATCAGTATAATTAAGCGATATTAACAATGAAATATTGACTGGAACGGTAATTAGAACGCGTCCGCTTACTATCGGTATAAATTAGAATATACTTTGTATCTTAATAGAAGAAGACTGTTCGAAGATTATCGGAGTGGCGCGATTGCACGTCCGTTTGGTATCAAGGCAGTCTGAGCACTGGCGGGAGTCGACGAGCACACTGCGCTCGTGAGTAGCATCGTGGCGGGGATAGTTCAGTCTGATTGGTCGCGCGTGACGATACATAGAAGGTTCTAGAAGCGTTGGTCTCTTTTTATTGGTCCGTTGTTGTCAAGCGCGAAAACGCTGACTTAAACTTTACGCGAAAATATCGTAACTGGCGACGATATCTAACACCGGATGTTATAAGGATACATGATATTTATTCCGTTGGCTTCTACGTCGTATAATTACTCTATATGCTTCTAGAATGTTCTATGTTCGTTGGTTTTACAATATTCGTTAATATATTATTGATTATCGGGAGGGGAAAAGGATCTTTATTACAAAAGTCTGTTGTATATGAAATTTCGAGTCGATCGCTTAAGTTAAATTTCGAAATAGAGACGTTTTGTGTTTCGCGGTGTTGTTTACTGATGTTTCCTGTGATTAGAAATATTCCTTTCTTATTTATAATAATTTTAAATGGTAACATTACATTCATTTATAATAAGCATGCGTATATTAGTATAAAAAGTATGTATATAAGTAACGCTGGTTTTTTATCGCATCTTGCGATTGGTGCAATACGTGTTATTCAATAATATTCATATAGTTCTTGTCCCTTTATATGTTTAAACAAAATTATAAATAAACAGTTGCATTGTAAGAGTTTTCAGATGGTACCAGTCGACGCTATTCATGATCGAGAAGTTGTTTCGGGAAGATTTGCCGTATGTCGGTAAGACAGTTTCACTCCTTATCGATGGTGGGTAATATATTACCGACTGTCGCATGTTTGATGGTCGTCGGCAGCTTATCGTCTCCCTCTGGTAACATTTATCGGCAGCCGCCTCGTTTAGTTACGTATCACTCGATCAACGTTGATAGAACTCTCATCCGCCAGAAATGGTCGGTGTATCGACTATTATTGGTGTTGGAACGTTTTCGTAGCAGGGCCAACCTCATCTGCGGATGTGCGTGGCTCGTCTCTGTAGTGGGCGATCTAGAATTTTGATCATTTATCCAACCACCGCGAGGGTGAACATACATTAGTATACTGTATATACGAATATGTGTTAACTATAGTGACAATGGGTGGTATAGGTGGGAACAAATATGCATATCGTATAGAACGATGAATTTTAGGGGGGGTGGGGCTCTTATCAAAATTTTGATATCTGTCGTCGTTGTCTAGTAAACTCCAATAGTAGCGTACAGTTACGTCACAGTGCTTGAATTGATATATATATATGTATATATGAGTAAATCATACAATAATAAAAATAATAATAAATATCGGTTTAGGCGGTATATTCCATGGTCGTTATTGAGAATAGAAGTGCTCGACAGGTCGATGTTTGGTGTGTGGACCCAAGTCACTCCCACTCCTACAGCATTCAAGATATGCATCTGAGACCGATTTCATATTAGTCGCTTAAGATCTACACTACTGCCATCTATTCGCCTACGCAGATAAAAGTGTTTAACATTTATTGAAATAATATTGTACTTAAAATAACAATAGTATGTAATTAACAATTAAGTTAGATCGTTTATATTTCTTAGTTATACAATAAGAACAACATAGTAAGGTCGCAAATTCTGCGAGCTGAGCCTCATATCGTAACACCCCCACCCTTAAGTAACAAGCGCGGCACACGTAGAGTGTCGCGATTGTTCTCCAAGGCGAGGCTCGCCATAAATTTTTCTGTTTCTTCTTTCCCCATATTTTCCTTCTTGTTACCCCGTACAGTCTTTGTCTAGTTTATCGTCGAGTAACGTTTGTAGCGTTTGGTCGTAGTAATCGTAGTTCGAGGTCATGTAGTGAGTCATTTTTCCGTACACGTCGTCCATCCGTATCGTGACTGGTTGGTGTGTCTACAGTATCGTCCGTACTGCGTGGAGTTGTTCTTGACAGGTTCAGGAATAGGTGAGTCAACGACCCGAATATCGCTCCAAATAATCGTGTACTCCATCCGAACACTTTGTATATAGCATATCCCCGTATGAACGTATCAAATAGTAATTTTATAGTTTGTATTAGAAATATGATCATCAGTATTCCGGCCGATATTTGCCCGAATTTCTGAAATTTATTCCAATATTTCGCTAGAGTAGATTGGGTCATGTTCTCTAATTCTTCGGGTGTTAAGAGATTCCTGTAATTGATGGAACGTTGTCCTGCCGTGTTATCATTCAATCTTCTAGCTATACTTTCGAGGATAGGTCCCTTCTCTGCTGGAAAAATAGAATGTTTGTGTAGCGAGTCAATGTCATCCTGTGTATAAATTCCGGCGTTCATGATCTTTTCTAAGTCCGTAGTTTTCCAAGATAAGGTCTTTGCTGGTTTTAGAATTTGAGGCTGTGTGACTTCATGAATTCCTTTTATACTTTTATACCACTGACCTTCTACTTCAAATAAAGTCGGTAGCAATGCGTTACAATCGCGGTAAGATCCTATCTTAGTCAGTATTCTAGATTTGGGTTTGGCAAATAATTCTTGTCCTCCACAGTCAACCGGTATATCGTAGTAGCATTTGTCAGTCTGTCTCACTTTGCATGTAATGGCTTTGCAATGCACAATGTATGCGGCTTCTCCCGCTGGAATGGCTAGATACCCTGGTGCTTTCATGATGTTGAGCGCGAAATCGTCCGGATTGTCGTAGACTGTCGCTAGGGCGTTTTCCATTATCATTTTTTCGAGTTTACACTTGTTGATTACCGTCTCCATGTATAGTGATTTAGTTTCCATCTCAATGTGACGTCCTATGTTTCCTATTTTGCTGTTAAAATATAACCCTAGGGAAACGTCGGGTATGTTTAGTTTCCGTATGGACGTGAACGATCTGTGTGGCGTCGTTTCGAAAATGTACAATTTTGTTTGGTCGGTTTTGATAAGTCGATACCCGCAAATGTCTATCTCTTCCGTTCTCGCCAAGCCGAATCCTGTCTCTCCGGTAGAATTACTAAAGTACATGGTTAGGGACTTCCCTTCTGGATCGTCGATTTTTATTCCTGGTCCTTCGTAAAGAATAGCGTACTCGTCAAATTTACAAGAAGTTCTGGGTATATAGTTCCAAAATACATATTTTTCGTCAGCATCGATGCAAAATGTTTTAGAGAATCTACACCGGGTTCCTGAAGGCAATAGGATAACGTCCTGTTCCCTGTTCACGGTGCCAGTCTCTAAGTCTGCTCGGATTTCCAATTTGGCGGTGACAACCACATCAGAGTATTCGTAATTGTTACTCACGTACGTCGTGCCTTTACAGTTACCTCGAGGTCGACATTTCCAGCCACAGTAATGGTTCGCCTATTAGTGTTATTTGCTACCAAATTGCCTAAGAGAGTCTGTCCGTATTTTAGTTGTCCGTATTTTAATAAATCGTGACATGCTTCCCTTGAAATCGGTAGAATAAACGTCGATTCGCCTCCTTTCACGTCTGAGACATGTGAGTGCATGCCACAATACTTGATGCTCTGTTCGACCTTTACAAGACATTGTTCTGTTTGGGTTGTCATAAATTCGGTCCGTTGCAAAAGTTGTAAATATTTCGCTTCGATTTTTGGTTTTAGGTTAGTCATGTCACAGTCGTCCACCTTCGTCAGTGAAATAACTGTTATATTGGGATGAGTTGTTTTGCAGTCGTACGTTGTGATGGCGTTAGAGATGATGCTCAGCTGCAGTGCCATAAGTAGCCTAATAAGAGTCGCCGCAGTGGTCATCCTGCACAAAGGAAATCTAATGTTATTCATATTATAATAAGTGTATATATTAAGCATATATTTTAATCTTAGAGTTAGTAACTACGTTGTCATATCGGAATCGCGCAATTCAGGACTCTGTGTCAAGTCTCGTTTTCCTTAATTTATTTGAATGTACTACGCGTGTGCCATTTTTATAAGTAATTTTTACATCGTGATTCGGTAGTAATTCTAGAATTTTATGAGGTCCAGAGTGTTGGGGCGAGAATTTATCTTTCTTGGCTCCACTAGGAGCATTACCCTGTCACCCACCTTAAAGTTACATGGGTTCAAGCGTTTATCATAGTATCCTTTTGAACGAATCTTTGCATTACGTAAATTCTCCGCCGCAACCTTCTGGATGTCATTAAGTTTTGATCTTAAATCAACTATATATTCATTATAAGTTCCGATCGTCTGGTCGGTTACAATTGGTTTGTCAGATGGTACACGCGCGATTTTACCGTAAACGCATTCGAATGGGGTGAGCTTCGTAGCTTCGTGCACACTGGTATTATATGAAAAAGCAGCGCATTCACACCACTCATCCCATTCCCTTACGTTGGTTATGTAGTTCTTTAACCATTCCGCAAGCGAATGGTGCATCCGCTCGATCGAACCGTTCGCCTGCGGATAGAACGCTGTTGTGGTTATTGTTTTAATTTTACATAATTTGGCTATGCTCTTCATTAGTGCCGAAGTAAAATTCGCGGCCTGATCTGTCAAAATTACCCTTGGCGAACCATGTACAAATATAAACCTTTTCAATAGCGCATCGGCGATATCCCTGGAAGTGGCATTCCTTAAGTGGGGCGAGTATACAAAATTTCGTTAATAAATCCTGCATGGTGAGGATGTAAATATTGTCTTTCTTGGTTCCGGGCAACGGTCCGACGAGGTCCATGGCTAATTTCTCGAACGCTTCACCCGGAGTGTCAGTTAAGACCATTGGCTGTCTGACTTTCCTTCTAACCAGCTTGTTTGTTTCGCAGATTCTACATTTACTTATTAATTTTTTAATATCTTCTTTCATATTAGGCCAATAGTAATTTTGACGGATCCGGTTATAAGTCTTCGTGATACCCTTATGACCGTTCGTGGGAGCACCGTGAATATCTGTTATTATTGAATCCCTTAATTCCGGGTCCGGTATTTGGGTTTTATTATTGCAAATTATTAATTTTTGTAGTATCTTCCGAAAAGTTATTCTTTTTTTGACGCCTCAAACAGATATACACAATGATTTCGCTATAAAAAAAACATATACGTTAACCATTGTTTACAGAATAAATTTTCACTTACTTTTTATTATTAATACATTTTTCTTATCTTTGCTAAATAAAAATGTGTTGTATATATTTTCATTTTATCTTTTACAGTACACCGTTCTAACTTTTCGCGTGAACCAGTCGATACGTGAAGTTAATGAAGTTAAGCACGTAAAATTCTTATGTTCCATAATAAAGTGTAATTATTTAATCGTTATACATTTAGTAACACGTATGTATCGAGATAATTTTACCGAGATATAAATCCAATTATTTTCCTTATGCATTGTATAGTGTTACAGAATTAACATTGAGTAAATTAAAAGTACTGAATGTAACTTTGAATGTACATTTAATTCAATAAATTATCTTCACCTTAATATTAATTAATATTTTTATAATTAGAAACAAATTTTTTAATACGTCATTGATTTGCAATTAAATTTGAATTAATAAAATATAGTAAAATTCGTATACTCGACATGCAGCGAAGTTATAAGAAAATTTCGAAGCTACGCATCAGGCGTCAAAGAAACTGGTGGGCAGATTCGCTTTCTAATACACTTGCACCCAAAGAGTTTAATAAGACGTCGTGAATGCGAATCTGAGAATTGCTTCTCAAATGAAGAAAGTTCTTCTTCGATATTCTTTCTCTTCGCCTTTTCGTTTCACTATTTAAATTGTTTTTTTTTTATCACACAGTTCATTGCTATTTTCATTTTTTTCTTTTAGTTTAAGATTTAATTTACCCGGATTTAGGTTCAAAGTTGCGATTTAATC